>JBAKBP010039065.1:0-15390 GCA_037953745.1 Lithodes maja
ATATGGTCCTTCCAACTGAGAGCAGAAGAAAAAGAGACACCAAGAATATTGAGAGAAGATGAAGGATTGATTTTTGTATTGTTGAAGAATAAAGGATAGTCCGCTGGGAGTTCCTCAGGGTAGATAGATGAAGAAATTGGGTTTTGGAAGCAATAAAGGTAACAAGGTTTTCTCTGCCCCAATTGGAGATAGTATTTAAACTTAAGGGGGGTCACCGTTTTTGTTTTATCTTTCTCTCCTTTTCTCTCTTTCCCTGGCTTGTATCCATTCGGCCCCATGTAACAAGGTTTTCTCTGCCCCAATTGGAGATAGTATTTAAACTTAAGGGGGGTCACCGTTTTTGTT
Organism: Lithodes maja; assembly: GCA_037953745.1. Classification (NCBI taxonomy): domain Eukaryota; kingdom Metazoa; phylum Arthropoda; class Malacostraca; order Decapoda; family Lithodidae; genus Lithodes; species Lithodes maja. The sequence goes on from JBAKBP010039065.1 coordinate 346, forward strand.
TTATCTTTCTCTCCTTTTCTCTCTTTCCCTGGCTTGTATCCATTCGGCCCCATTCAGCCAACTGTTTTGAGACGTTTATCCCCATCCAGGTGTCGATTTCTTCCTGGCGAGCGAAAGCGAGCCAACATTGTATGGAGAAATCCGGCTTCACCGGAGACATTTTTCTATCGAAAAATGTACAAATTTAGCTTGCTGTCAAAACAAAAATATATATATATGCTGGCTCGCGGTATATTGACACCTGGATGAGGGTAAACGTCTTAAAATAGTAGGCTGAATGGTAAACGTCTTAAAATAGTAGGCTGAATGGGGCCGAATGAATACAAGCCAAAGAGAGAGGAGAGAAAGAGAAAACAAGCGAGGTGGGCTCCCTTAAGGGTATTACACTTAACCCCTTGAGGATTACGGCGCGTTTAGCAGTTTATTTTGTCTATACTTAGACGATTTTATGCAGTTTAGGAAGAACATCTTGACATCTAAAGATTCAAAACCGACTTCTTACTCCCACAGATCTGTCTTAAGCTGAATAAAATCGTCTGATAATAGCCAAAATGTACTGCTAAAGCGCGTCATAATCCTCAATGGGTTAACACCAGAAGAGGTGGAGGGTTGGGAGAGAGCCTTCTGCCTTACCATCCTAACACATCATAATTATACAGTAGATAATTTTGTTACATTGTTTTTAAATCTGCACCACATTGTCAGGACTAATGGGTCTGTGTGGGTAGTATATTCCGCTATTTATTTCTGGATCCCTTCTCCCTCGTATTAAGCCCCATTAGTTATGATATTTTAATAAGTTTGCCCCATTAGTTGGACGATTTTAAGACCTTTCGCCTCATTAGTTTGTCAATATTAAGACATTTCGTGCCTTTTAAGTGTCAACCTTTTTCTGGCAAGTGATGATAGCCTGTATTTTATTAGAAATCAGACGAAAAATGTACAAATGTATTTCGAAGTGGGGTCTTGGGGGTGTTATATTATGCTTTTGGGTCTTGGGGGTGTTATATTATGCTTTTGGGCATTGGGGGTGTTATATTATGCTTTTGGGTCTTGGGGGTGTTATATTATGCTTTTGGGTCTTGGGGGTGTTATATTATGCTTTTGGGTCTTGGGGGTGTTATATTATGCTTTTGGGTCTTGGGGGTGTTATATTATGCTTTTGGGCCTTGGGGGTGTTATATTATGCTTTTGGGTCTTGGTCTTATATTATGCTTTTGGGTCTTGGGGGTGTTATATTATGCTTTTGGGTCTTGGGGGTGTTATATTATGCTTTTGGGTCTTGGGGGTGTTATATTATGTTTTTGGGTCTTGGGGGTGTTATATTATGCTTTTGGGTCTTTGGGGTGTTATATTATGCTTTTGGGTCTTGGGGGTGTTATATTATGCTTTTGGGTCTTGGGGGTGTTATATTATGTTTTTGGGCCTTGGGGGTGTTATATTATGCTTTTGGGTCTTGGGGGTGTTATATTATGCTTTTGGGTCTTGCGGGTGTTATATTATGCTTTTGGGTCTTGGGGGTGTTATATTATGCTTTTGGGTCTTGGGGGTGTTATTATGCTTTTGGGTCTTGGGGGTGTTAATATTATGCTTTTGGGTCTTGGGGGTGTTATATTATGCTTTTGGGTCTTGGGGGTGTTATATTATGCTTTTGGGTCTTGGGGGTGTTATATTATGCTTTTGGGTCTTGGGGGTGTTATATTATGCTTTTGGGTCTTGGGGGTGTTATATTATGCTTTTGGGTCTTGGGGGTGTTATATTATGTGTTTGGGCCTTGGGGGTGTTATATTATGCTTTTGGGCCTTGGGGGTGTTATATTATGCTTTTGGGTCTTGGGGGTGTTATATTATGCTTTTGGGTCTTGGGGGTGTTATATTATGCTTTTGGGTCTTGGGGGTGTTATATTATGTGTTTGGGCCTTGGGGGTGTTATATTATGCTTTTGGGCCTTGGGGGTGTTATATTATGTTTTTGGGCCTTGGGGGTGTTATATTATGCTTTTGGGCCTTGGGGGTGTTATATTATGCTTTTGGGTCTTGGGGGTGTTATATTATGTTTTTGGGCCTTGGGGGTGTTATATTATGCTTTTGGGTCTTGGGGGTGTTATATTATGCTTTTGGGTCCTGCGGGTGTTATATTATGCTTTTGGGTCTTGGGGGTGTTATATTATGCTTTTGGGCCTTGGGGGTGTTATATTATGCTTTTGGGTCTTGCGGGTGTTATATTATGCTTTTGGGTCTTGGGGGTGTTATATTATGCTTTTGGGTCTTGGGGGTGTTATATTATGCTTTTGGGTCTTGGGGGTGTTATATTATGCTTTTGGGCCTTGGGGGTGTTATATTATGCTTTTGGGTCTTGGGGGTGTTATATTATGCTTTTGGGTCTAGGGGGTGTTATATTATGTTTTTGGGTCTTGGGGGTGTTATATTATGCTTTTGGGTTTTGGGGGTGTTATATTATGTTTTTGGGCCTTGGGGGTGTTATATTATGCTTTTGGGTCTTGGGGGTGTTATATTATGCTTTTGGGTCTTGGGGGTGTTATATTATGCTTTTGGGTCTTGGGGGTGTTATATTATGCTTTACGGTCTTGGGGGTGTTATATTATGCTTTTGGGTCATGGGGGTGTTATATTATGCTTTTGGGTCTTGGGGGTGTTATATTATGCTTTTGGGTCTTGGGGGTGTTATATTATGCTTTTGGGTCATGGGGGTGTTATATTATGCTTTTGGGTCTTCGGGGGTGTTATATTATGCTGTTTGAGGTCCAGGGAGCAAACTAATGCAAATATATATATTATAATAATAATTATATAAATACAAAAATAAATAAACACCCCCCCACCGTCCTCCTAACATCTATCTGCAGTATCTATCTTGTATAATACGTATATCAATCTATCTGCATCTATTGTTATCTGGGTGATCTTACATTCCCGTTCCTTAGTCTGTTTCCTCTCCTCCTGGCTTACCTCATATTACTCTCTCTCTCTCTCTCTCTCTCTCTCTCTCTCTCTCTCTCTCTCTCTCTCTCTCTCTCTCTCTCTCTCTCTCTCTCTCTCTCTCTCTCTGCTGTTTAGCCACACTAGACATGGAGCACGTAACCATGTCTGTTGAGAGGTAAGAGATGAAGAGTTTTAAGTTTCGTATATGGTTAATGTTTTGGACATAATGTATGGTATCTCCGGAATACACTTTTTTTCGGAATTAACCAAGGTAAATCCCTAGTATGAATATATACACCATCTGAGGAGGAGCACTGTATTGACGTTTCGCTTATAGCTTTTTTTTTAGACTTTACAGATGTTCCGTAAGTCAGTGAGTTTGTTTTTATCAGTTGATCAGTTAAGATAAAAGTATTAAAGTTTAGGCTATTCTCTGTAAAAATCCTCCCCTTCCTGAAGTCTATTCGCTGTAAGTAGGCGAAAAATAATGACCTAGCCTCTGTAACTCAAAAAGGGTTAGAGCAAATGGGCTGTAAATTTCCACATCTATTCCTTGGCTGACTCTTCCCAAATGGTAGCAATAATAGCTCGATTACTCTAGTCGTTTTTTAGTTACAGAGGATAGAGGTCATGATTGTTCGCCTACTTACAGCGAATAGACTATAGTACTTTCCCAATTTCTAACCTTCTTTCCCCTATTCATTTCCTAGTTCCTAACCTCTGACAAGCAGACGTAATAGAATATGATGCATTCTGTTGTATTATTTTGTACTGTACTATGCAAGCTTCGCAGTTATAGGTAGCGCCAACAAACTTGACAATAATCTTGACTCCTTAACCTCTCATAACTCCAAAGGGCCTAGAGCAAACTGGCTGTAAATATCCACACCTATTTCCTGGTGGGTTCTTCCAAAATGATAGAAATGTCAGCTCGTTTGCTTTCATACATTTTGAGTTCTGAGAAGTTAAGGGGTCAAGATTATTATCAAGTTCGATGGCACTACTTATAGTGTGCTGTATTATGCAACAACTTGTTTATTCCTGTAATTAACCACAAGGTCTATATTATATTGTGTATCCCTTGTAACTTACTCCCTTCCATTATCCCTCCCTTCCTCTGTTCCCTCCTTCCTCCTTCCTTGTTTAGATAAACTCAAGGTAAATAAAACGCCTGGACCTGATACAATCTCACCTAGAGTTCTAAAGGAAGCTAAGGATGAGCTCTCCAAACCACTGACATTGCTATTCAATGAATCCTTGCAGTCTGGGACTATGCCTGATCAGTGGAAGCTAGCCAACGTAACACCGATATTCAAAAAAGGCAGCAAATCCCTACCCAGTAACTATCGTCCAATTAGCTTAACCTCAATTGTATGTAAAATGCTAGAAACGGTCATAAGAGACAGACTCGTAAATCACTTAGAGGCAAATAACTTACTTAAAGATACTCAACACGGCTTTCGTAAAAAACGTTCCTGTTTAACAAACCTCTTAGACTTCTTCCACGATATTTTCAACCTCTACGATGAGAGTAAAGCTGTAGATATTATATACCTTGATTTTCAAAAGGCCTTTGACAAAGTTCCCCACAAACGATTACTGCTAAAACTAAAAGCGCATGGAATACAAGACGGTGTGTTGAAATGGATAGAAAATTGGCTCAGCGACAGAAAGCAAAGAGTAGTCATAAACGGTAAGGCATCTAAATGGACCAATGTAAGTAGTGGGGTACCCCAGGGATCGGTACTAGGACCAATTCTCTTTCTAATTTACATCAACGACATAGATGAGGGTCTCACCTGTACAGTCTCTAAATTTGCTGACGATACAAAAATTGCAAATAGCGTACTCTCAAAAGAACAAGTTGACGATATGCAACACAATCTAGATAAATTGTCATGTTGGGCCCAAATTTGGCAAATGAGTTTCAATGCGGATAAATGTAAAGTACTACATATCGGATACCTAAATGAGAAAGCAAACTATTCGATGAATGGCACTCAGCTTAAGAATGTAAACAAAGAAACCGATCTGGGAGTAACAATATCGAGTAACCTAAAACCGAGTCAACAATGTTCAGAAGTTGTTAAGAAGGCGAACAAAATAATTGGCTTTATAGGCAGGTCATTTGAGCATAAATCCAAAGATGTTATCCTAACCCTTTACAATTCCTTAGTCCGCCCTCTTCTGGAATACTGCGTTCAATCCTGGTGCCCTTATTACCAAAAAGATATAAACAAGCTAGAACGAGTTCAACGTAGAGTTACCAAAATGATACCTAGCCTAAAGAACAAACCATACGAAGAGCGTCTTAGAGAATTAAATCTATTTCCTTTAACCCAGCGCAGATTAAGAGGCGACTTAATTCAAGTGTTCAAAATCATCAAAGGCATCGACAATATGAACTGTAGTAAGTACTTCACTATCGACCAATCTAATTACACGCGGGGAAACGGTTGCAAAATTATTGGTTAATCTTTTAACTCACACGAATCTAAGAATTTCTTCTTCAATCGAGTTGTCAACTTGTGGAATGGGCTTCCCCGAGACGTTATAGACTGCAGCACCGTTGATTCATTTAAACTCCGCTTAGACAAATATCTCGCATCAAACCCGCGACTGACTGCGTTTGTAAATGAATAACTTTATTGTATACCCCCTCAGTTACTAACCCATCTGTCCCCTACTAACTTCCTAATCCTGCCACGGACATTAGTTCTAGGGCAGTAGTTCCCTTTCCAATGTTCCCTTACCCACTCTAAACCACTGTTTGGACACTTGATCCTCAGTGTTTTGGAGCACAAGCAGCCTAGAAGGGTCACTAGATCTGTTGTTGCTTGATTTCCTTTGTACTCCTTTGTACTCCTTTGTACTCCTTTGTACTCCACTCCCTCCTTTCTCCGCTCCCTCCTTTCTCTTCTGCCTTTATTCTTTCTTCCTCTTTCCCTCACTCATTCACTCCTCTCCTTCTTCCCTCATCTCCTCTTTTTATCTCCCTCCCTCCCTCGTCCCCTCCTCTCCCTGCCTGCCTCCCTTCTTCCCCTCCTTCCCTCCCTCCCTCCCTCCCTGTCTCCGGTCTACATCAAATTATCTCTTTCTTTGTCCCTTTAGAAATTCGCCCTATCAGCGACCAAACCGTCCCTCAGTTTCTATTAATATTCTCCCGATTTTTATTCCCATCTATCTTGCTTCCTTTTTATTGCATTCCTTGTATGCATGTATGTATATACTCAGGCACATACCCCATTGCTTGGGGTGGTCGACTCGAGACAGAGCCCGAACAGGGACAACACAACATACAATCAATATACAAATTCCTTGCTGTACTTTATTTGTATTCCTTATTCGACTTAATTTATATTGTACCTATAATTCTACTTTAATTAGCCTATTGCTATTCCTTATCCTTCCCTTTATTCCCAACTTCATTTTATCTGAGTTATATAATATTTTCCAATTTTAATCTCATACCTTCAGATTTCTGTTTACCAAATGTATACAAACAATTTAACTATTCAGTCCCTCATATTAAGTCAATCAGTGCGTCAGTCAGTCAGTAGCCAGCTCTTACTCCCACAAGGGGTAGGGAGGATCAACAAGAGACACAAGAAAGGAACAAGAGGTGGCAGGAGAAGAACAATATATCAGTTCGTCATAGTCTACTCGTGTAATATAATATTATGTTCTACCTCGCATACCCCGCTTCCTAATCCGTAATGTAGGTCTTAGTGAGTTCCCATTATAGTCCATCATCGCTTAAAACCTCTTCTGTATCAGCGACGCCTTTTCCATTATATTCTAGCCACACTTAGACGATTTTATTAAGCTTAGGATGATAATATGGTACCATAGCTAAATTGATTAATTGAGATAGTATGTAACCTCTTAATGGGTAGACTTCCTTCTTAAGCTAAATATAATCGCCTTAAGAGTAGCCAGAATATACTAAAAAGGACGTCACCGGTACAGAAGGGGTAAACACACCTTTATTTTACTTCCGGCCATGTGTATTTCTCATTTACCTTTATTTAATATGTCATGTTGTTTAAAACCCTTTACCGGGCGAGGAACCATATATGGTAACTTAAATGGGCGTCCAAAAGGGCGCTCCCAAGCCGCCCGGTCTGTATCTGCCACCACGTCATCATGCCTCAGCCAATCACCGATGATCAGGCTACTCACGTGGGTATGGTGTAAGAGCTGATGCCATCTCAGTATTGGTTGAGAGCAACTCGAAGTTCAGTTGCAGGCCAGACATGAAGAAAGTAGGATCTCAGCGATTTTTCTCTTGACGCCCTCGACCCTAGCTCATCACGTAATATCGGTAAGTTGATAATAATCTGATATTATGCAGTTGAATAGTTGTACTATAACCTGATATAGTTGTCAGTTACGTGGAACATACGGAAATTGGTGAAATTTGTTTGCGAAAAAGTGAATGATCAAATATGGACATGCGCCCGGTAAGGGGTAAAGCCCAAGTGATCATATATGGACTTACGCCCGGTAGCCTATAGAATTGAAATTACTAAATATGATCATTTCGCCCGGTAAGGGGTTGTACTCCCAAGTTACATAAAACCATATAACTTTGATGATAGTTACCCAAACCAGCATGGCACATGGCCACAACTTGGGTAGGGATTCTAGAATGTTCAACATAGAAATAAATGACCGATTTCTATTATTTCCTCATAAGTGTACAGTGAAATAAATATGAGTTTGGTAAGTTTAGCGAGTTCACAAATATTTGAGTGAGTTCACATATATTTTTGATATTGTGAGGCATATACTGAAGTTTTTTTGAGATATGAGTACTGTCACATAAAGAAATACCAATTTTCATGGGGATCCTATGCCCAAAATTTGCTGAAATTCATTGGTCAGGGGGAACCTCTGCCCAAATTTTGCTGGAATTCATTGTCCATGGGGAACCTATGTCAAAATGTTGCTGGAATTCTGTGTTCATGGGGAAGCTATGCCCAAATGTTGCTGGAATTACTTGTTCAGGGGGAACCTATGTCCAATTTGTTTTTTGGAATTAATTATTCATGGGGTACCAGACAGTGTCTGGGTTGTGAAAAGTACCTAAACTAAAATATTCATATATAATCTATTTATATACTTATTAAAATAAAACGCTTATTTTTGGGTAATATAATGATATAACTGTTATTCTGTGTATGTTGTTTACCTTAAATTTACATTTTCAATATAGCATAATTCAAGATTATTTTTACCCTAGACCGGCGCTTGACCATATATGATCACTTCATCAACCTCGATTTGCTAATTCAATATGCAAAAATGTGAAAAAAAATCATAAGCAAAAATACCTTAGAATTAGGTCTACTTTCATGGTCTATGGTCAAAAAATGAAATTTCTAAGTATTTCTATGAGTGCCCGGTAAAGGGTTAAGGGCTGGTTTGGTTGTTCTGGACCTCTCTTCTCCCTTACGCTTAGCTCCATTAGTTTTTGAAATTTTAAGACGTTCGCTCCATTAATTGCGATTTTAGGACCTTTTGTGCCATTTAGATGTATATTTTTTCCTGGCGAGCGATAGCGATCCTTTAATTCTTTCCCCTATTTCTGTGCCTCATTAACCCTCCTCCAATTCCCCTCCCCCTAGTCTTTCTCCCCCCCCCCCCTCTCCTTTCTATATCCCACTTTCTCTCCTGCTATCCCCCTTATTCCCCCCCCCCCACCTCTCCTTTTTATATCCCACTTTCTCTCCCGCTATCCTCCTTATCCCCTCCCCCCCCCCCACCTCTATAATCACCTCATCAATAGAAATGGAGGAGAAGTTCTGTTTTTTATAAAGGAAAGTCTTAATCCCGTCTTAATGTCAAAACCTCAAATTGCGAATATAGACATATCTTACGTACTATTAAATAATAAACGAGGAACTAAAATAACACTAGCTTTATTATACAGACCCCCATCTCAATCAGTGCAAACTGACAGTGAAATTTATGAACAAATTGCAGAAATAACTAACATACAAGATACCGTAATTCTTGGCGATTTCAACTTACCCGTGACTAAATGGGGCGATATTCTTACTTCACACTCTGGACACGACCTCTATGCTAACTTGCAAGAGAGTTCACTTTTTCAATTTGTACAATCTCCGACCCGTGGTAATAATGTGCTTGACCTTGTACTCGCAACAAAAGAAGAATTAATAGAGAATTTGAATGTTGGTGATGAATTCAGTAACAGCGACCATCGTACGATAACTTTCACTTTAAAGTTTACTATTAACAAATCAAATAGCAGCATTGAGAAAGTCCCTAATTTCAAGAAATCAAATTTTCATAAACTTAAATCAAAGCTTAAAGAAACTGACTGGAGCTTTCTGACTAACAATAACGACATAAATACATCTTGGGAGTGTTTCACAACCACTTACCTTAAGGCAGTGCAAGACTGCATACCATCGAAAATACGGCGTCCAGGCCATAATGATAAGCCCAAATGGTGGAATAAAGATATTTCAGACTGTCTGCTTGCTAAAAAATTTGCTAATGATAGATTAAAATCCTCACAAAATGACGAAGAACGGGTGAAATTTGTAGAGCTACGACGCAAAGCCAAAAAGTTAATTAAGCAAAGTAAAAAGACCCTGGAGTTACATGTTGCGAATCAAAGTAAAACAAACTCGAAAGAATTCGATAGTTATATCAGAAAGAAAAACGTAGTTACTTCAACTGTTGGACCGTTAGTCGATGAAAATGGAGAATACACCAAAGACGAAGTACAAATGAGTAATGCCCTCAATACCTTCTTTGCATCAGTTTTTACAACCGAAGACCTCAGTGATATCCCTACACCATCGCCGATTCAGATTGATAATTCAGATGTTCTAAGCAATATCACCGTTACAGAGAGAGAAGTATTGAATTGTTTAGATAAACTCAAGGTAAATAAAACGCCTGGACCTGATACAATCTCGCCTAGAGTTCTAAAGGAAGCTAAGGATGAGCTCTCCAAACCACTGACATTGCTATTCAATGAATCCTTGCAGTCTGGGACTATGCCTGATCAGTGTAAGCTAGCCAACGTAACACCGATATTAAAAAAAGGCAGCAAATCCCTACCCAGTAACTATCGTCCAATTAGCTTAACCTCAATTGTATGTAAAATGTTAGAAACGGTCATAAGAGACAGACTCGTAAATCACTTAGAGGCAAATAACTTACTTAAAGATACTCAACACGGCTTTCGTAAAAAACGTTCCTGTTTAACAAACCTCTTAGACTTCTTCCACGATATCCTTAACCTCTACGATGAGAGTAAAGCTGTAGATATTATATACCTTGATTTTCAAAAGGCCTTTGACAAAGTTCCCCACAAACGTTTATTGCTAAAACTAAAAGCGCATGGAATACAAGACGTGTGTTGAAATGGATAGAAAATTGGCTCAGCGACAGAAAGCAAAGAGTAGTCATAAACGGTAAGGCATCTAAATGGACCAATGTAAGTAGCGGGGTACCCCAGGGATCGGTACTAGGACCAATTATCTTTCTAATTTACATCAACGACATAGATGAGGGTCTCACCTGTACAATCTCAAAATTTGCTGACGATACAAAAATTGCAAATAGCGTACTCTCAAAAGAACAAGTTGACGATATGCAACACAATCTAGATAAATTGTCATGTTGGGCCCAAATTTGGCAATTGAGTTTCAATGCGGATAAATGTAAAGTACTACATATCGGATACCTAAATGAGAAAGCAAACTATTCGATGAATGGCACTCAGCTTAAGAATGTAAACAGAGAAACCGATCTGGGAGTAACAATATCGAGTAACCTAAAACCGAGTCAACAATGTTCAGAAGTTGTTAAGAAGGCAAACAAAATAATTGGCTTTATAGGCAGGTCATTTGAGCATAAATCCAAAGAAGTTATCCTAACCCTTTACAATTCCTTAGTCCGCCCTCTTCTGGAATACTGCGTTCAATCCTGGTGCCCTTATTACCAAAAAGATATAAACAAGCTAGAACGAGTTCAACGTAGAGTTACCAAAATGATACCTAGCCTAAAGAACAAACCATACGAAGAGCGTCTTAGAGAATTAAATCTATATCCTTTAACCCAGCGCAGATTAAGAGGTGACTTAATTCAAGTGTTCAAAATCATCAAAGGCATCGACAATATGAACTGTAGTAAGTACTTGAGTATCGACCAATCAAATTACACGGGAAACGGTTGCAAAATTATTGGTAAATCTTTTAACTCCCACGAATCTAAGAATTTCTTCTTCAATCGAGTTGTCAACTTGTGGAATGGGCTTCCCCGAGACGTTATAGACTGCAGCACCGTTGATTCATTTAAACTCCGCTTAGACAAATATCTCGCATCAAACCCGCGACTGACTGCGTTTGTAAATGAATAACTTTATGTTATCCCCCCCTCAGTTACTAACCCATCTGTCCCCTACTAACTTCCTAATCCTGCCACGGACATTAGTTCTAGGGCAGTAGTTCCCTTTCCAATGTTCCCTTACCCACTCTAAACCACTGTTTGGACACTTGATCCTCAGTGTTTTGGAGGACAAGCAGCCTAGAAGGGTCACTAGATCTGTTGTTACTTGATTTCCTTTGTACTCTTTTGTACTCTCCTTTCTATATCCCACTTTCTCTCCCGCTATCCCCCTTATCCCCCCACCTCTCCTTTCTATATCCCACTTTCTCTCCCGCTATCCCCCTTATCCCCCCCCCACCTCTCCTTTCTATATCCCACTTTCCTCCCGCTATCCCCCTTATCCCCCCCCCCACCTCTCCTTTCTATATCCCACTTTCTCTCCCGCTATCCCCCTTATCCCCCCCCCCCCTCCCTCCCATCTCCAGGGCTCTCAACCTACCTTATACATTCCTCTCTGTACATCATCAGTCCCTCTTGACCCACTGTACCTACCCCCCCCCCCCACTCTCTCTCTCTCTCTCTCTCTCTCTCTCTCTTCTCTCTCTCTCTCTCTCTCTCTCTCTCTCTCTCTCTCTCTCTCTCTCTCTCTCTCTGTGTGAGAACTGATCACGTTCTACATATTTTTTAATCTATTATTAATCTATTTTATACACGTTTAACGTATTTCTGGTAAGAGCTATTTATCTGGTAAACTCTTAACGACACTGTTAATGTATTATGTATTATGCATTATGTAATTTGTTTAAAATTAATTTATTGTATGAACAGCCATTGTATATTTAACAGAAGAAAATAATCTGAATCTAAATCTGAATCTCTAGGAGTACAGGGAATGGTTAGTATTACAAAGATCCTGCGGTTCATTCCGGGGAGATAGTCTAAGTGTCTATGTATTATGTAATTTGTTTAAGATGATACTATTGTATGAACAGCCATTGTATATTTAATGGAAATAAAATAATCTGAATCTGAATCTCTCTCTCTTGACCGGATATTGGTAAAAAATAATTATCGGTCAACAATAACATTCAGATCAGCTGGGTCTTAAGGGGAAGTATTTTTCTGTTTTTATTTTATTTTTTTATTTCTCCTTCATGTTTAGCGCCATTAGTTTTCAAATTTTAAGACTCGCTTTTTTCCTTCTCAATATTAAGACCTTTCTTGTGATTTACAGGTCGATGTTGTCCTTACGAGCGATAGCGAGCCTATAATTTTGGAGGAATCGACCTTTGGCCGGGAAATTTTTTCTACCTAAAAATTTACTAATATACTGTATATCAAAGAAGGGTCTTTGGGATTTTTTTTTTTTTTTTATTAATGCTTGATAGAGGTCTAGGGATCAAACTAAAAAATATATATACTGGTATTTATATATAATAACGGCCCCTTTAAACACTACAAGTTGACCTGGTATTTATATATAATAACGGCCCCTTAAACACTACAAGTTGACCTGGTATTTATATATAATAACGGCCCCTTAAACACTACAAGTTGACCTGGTATTTATATATAATAACGGCCCCTTAACACTACAAGTTGACCTGGTATTTATATATAATAACGGCCCCTTTAAACACTACAAGTTGACCTGGTATTTATATATAATAACGGCCCCTTAAACACTACAAGTTGACCTGGTATTTATATATAATAACGGCCCCTTAAACACTACAAGTTGACCTGGTATTTATATATAATAACGGCCCCTTAAACACTACAAGTTGACCTGGTATTTATATATAATAACGGCCCTTAAACACTACAAGTTGACCTGGTATTTATATATAATAACGGCCCCTTAACACTACAAGTTGACCTGGTATTTATATATAATAACGGCCCCTTAAACACTACAAGTTGACCTGGTATTTATATATAATAACGGCCCCTTAAACACTACAAGTTGACCTGGTATTTATATATAATAACGGCCCCTTAAACACTACAAGTTGACCTGTAGGCTCCGCTCCGGTAGGCCTGGAACACAATATATTCAGGTGAACGTTATAAGGAGTTAGAGTTCCTAGAGAGTTAAGTGTCTTTATTGTACGTATTGCTTTTATGTTCAATTAGTTAAATATTGGATTTCACATGGACTATAATTTAACTGATGCAATAACAGTACTAATGTATTTGTTCATTCTACCACAACACGATTGTATGCAGGTTAGGAATTATGTATAGCATTTAAATTAGGAAAACGCATCTTAAATATTCCTCTTCCTCCTACAGATTCCTTCTAAGGTTAATTGTCTAGTACGAGGTAGAATATAATGAAGGACTCGGCCGTGATATTCCGAAAGGGTTAATAAGAACACGGCCTCCATAATACTGCCTGCCCACCCATTTGAATCTTTGAATCTTTAAGAGGTAGTGCTGGTTTTTTAGTCTATGGATTAAGTATTCATATATTTTTTTAGTTTCCTCGCTAGACCTCCATCAAGCTAAACAAAGAAAAAAACACACATCCCGAGAGGGGCCCCTTCAAGATAACACACATCCCGAGAGGGGCCCCTTCAAGATAACACACATCCCGAGAGGGGCCCCTTCAAGATAACACACATCCCGAGAGGGGCCCCTTCAAGATAACACACATCCCGAGAGGGGCCCCTTCAAGATAACACACATCCCGAGAGGGGCCCCTTCAAGATAACACACATCCCGAGAGGGGCCCCTTCAAGATAACACACATCCCGAGAGGGGCCCCTTCAAGATAACACACATCCCGAGAGGGGCCCCTTCAAGATAACACACATCCCGAGAGGGGCCCCTTCAAGATAACACACATCCCGAGAGGGGCCCCTTCAAGATAACACACATCCCGAGAGGGGCCCCTTCAAGATAACACACATCCCGAGAGGGGCCCCTTCAAGATAACACACATCCCGAGAGGGGCCCCTTCAAGATAACACACATCCCGAGAGGGGCCCCTTCAAGATAACACACATCCCGAGAGGGGCCCCTTCAAGATAAATTTGTATTTTTTTGGGGTAGAAAAATGTCCCGTAATTACAGGCTTGCTATCGCTCGCCAGTAAAAAATCGATACCTAAATGGCACAAAAGGTATTAATATTGACAAAGAAATGGGGCGAAAGGTCTCAACATTGGCAAACTAACGGAACGAACGTCTTAAAATCTCAAAACTAATAGGCTAATCATGAGGGAGAAGGGGATCCACACAAAGTTACCTCCTCCCCCTTAAAGCCAAATTGTGAAGCCTCTGGGATATAACAGACCGTTGGATTGTCTCGCTTGGGTTCGATACTGCTTCAAATGGGTGTGCACGTATTATGGCTCATGACTGTACCGGTAATAGTCGGTCTGTTTAGCTCTTTCCTGTAATTTGTATCGCTAACTCACTTATTTCCCATATTCTCTTGAGGGGGGATGGTTAACTTTTTGGGTGATTTTTGCATGTATTCATTATTTTTCTAGTTTCCTCCGTAGACCTCCATCAAAAAAAAAAAAAAAAAAAATCCATAGATCCCCCTTCTAGATTAATTTGTACATTTTTCGGTAGAAAATTTTTCCGGCCAAAGGCCGGTTCTTCCAACATTACAGGCTCACTATCGTTCGCCAGGGGAAAAAATTCGACACCTAAATAGCACAAAAGGTCTAAATATTGACGAAGAAATGGGGCAAAAGGTCTTAAAATCGACTAACTAATG
>JBAKBP010039066.1:0-15389 GCA_037953745.1 Lithodes maja
ATAGGAGGCGGGAAATAACGAGCATGCTCACTCCCGCAATACAACTAGAGTAAGAACTAGAGTAAGTACACACACAGAGAGAGAGAGAGAAAGAGAGAGAGAGAGAGAGAGAGAGAGAGAGAGAGAGAGAGAGAGAGAGAGAGAGAGAGAGAGAGAGAGATAATATTGCACTTCACTTGCAGTTTCCACGAGAAGAGCAAGAAATATAATTGTGTTGTGATTGTCTGCGAAGCCAAACGGTTGAAACAGGCGTGACAGGTTGGGTGAGAATGAAATTGTATGTTTTTTCCCCAGATTTTAAATTGTATGTATTATGGAAAATTTTAATGGTAAGTTTAAATGATTGTTTTGATAATTTGGCTTTTAGATGAAAACAAAAGTAAATTTTGTTATACAACAGCAATTTCAACGCACACGCACATACTCTCTCTCTTTTACACACACACACACACACACACACACACACACACATACACACACAAAGCCTTGCCTTGAGGACCATGATAAGAGAAGTTAGGAGAGGAAATTATTCTCTCTCCTCCATCATTTGTACCCCCCTCTCTCTCTCTCTCTCTCTCTCTCTCTCTCTCTCTCTCTCTCTCTCTCTCTCTCTCTCTCTGTACTAGAATTAGGTCCTGACCACCTCGTTTGGATCGTAAGGTATGTGTGGCCAGTGTATCTATGTAAATCTATGTAAATCTATGTAAATCTCTATCTCTCCCACCCGTTGTACTACACGGGATAAAAGTGAAGTGTGTTCCAACATTGAACGATTTTATTCAACTTCGGAATGTGGGAGTCAAATGATTACTGGGAATATTTTTATTTTTATTTTTTTTTTTACCATTGTTTATGTTTAGAGGCCCATACCGCCCCTTTCTACACTGAATACAATCCTCTAATGTGTCAAGCCGGTGTCACACGGGTAGTTTTTAAGAGGAATTGTTGACGGGTTGATTCTCAATTATACTTTTATAATATGTCAGTCTCTCAACCCTATTTGGTTCAAGGGAGGTCTTTTTGGACCTACTTAGTTTCGCTAAATTAGTTTGAAGATTTTAAGACGTTTCACCCCACTAGTTTGGCGATAATAAGTTACTTCACCCCATTTAGATATCGATTTGTTTCTGGGCGCGCAATTTTTTTTTTTTTTTTTTTTTTTTTCTATGTGATTGAGGGAGGCAAAAGGCATAACTGCCTATAGCGAGTGCCTCCCCCATAGTTGAAAGAGTGACAGGGCCAAAATCAAGGGACGTTCGAGCCAAAATGCCTGGACACACGGAGTTTGAAGCAATTTAAGTCATAGGAAGAGGGAAAGACTGATTCTGGGAGAGAGTTCCAGAGCTCAGATGTTGAGTAGAAGAAAGTTTGAGAGTAACGTTTCACTCTTGGGTTGGAGAGTTGCACAGAGTAGGGGTGGGATTGAGTTGCAAGACGGGTACCACGTGCCCTACGTAAAGGAGGTGGTATGCATTGGGATAGCTCTGAGGAACACTGATTATTATAGTAGCGATAGAATAGCGAGAGAGATGCAACATTGCGGCGGAGACAGAGAGATTGCAGAGAGTTGGTGAGTGGACGGGAGTTAATGATACGAAAGGCCTTCCTTTCAACTTTGTCTAGGAGAGCGGTGTGAGAGGAACCTCCCCACACATGTGAACAATACTCAATACAAGGGCGCACTATGCCCCTGTACAGAGCAAGAAGCTGTGCAGGGGAAAAGAACCCCCTAAGGCGGTTGAGCACACCCAGCTTCTGGGAGGCTGCCTTAGCAAGACTGGTAATATGGTCCTTCCAAATGAGAGCAGAAGAAAAAGAGACACCAAGAATATTGAGAGAAGATGAAGGGTTGATTTTTGTATTGTTGAAGAATAAGGGATAGTCCGCTGGGAGATCCTGACGGGTAGATAGATGGAGAAATTGGGTTTTGGAAGCATTAAAGTTAACAAGGTTTTCTCTGCCCCAATTGGAAATAGTATTTAGATCAGAATTTAAGAGTTCTATGGCTTCATTACGTTTGTCGTTGAGGGATTGCTGGCTGGGGCGTTCTGAAAAACTAATGGAGTAGTGTAAGGTTGAGTCGTCTGCGTATGAATGGATGGGAATTAAGGTACAGTTAAGGAGATCATTTATAAAAATTAGAAAGAGAATAGGAGATAGGACAGAGCCCTGAGGAACACCGGAGTTTATAGGGTGAGGAAGTGAACAATGGCCGTCCACAACCGCAGCTATGGAACGGCCGGAAAGGAAATTAGAGACAAAGGCACAGATGGAGGGATAGAAACCGAAGGAGGGTAGTTTAGAAATTAAAGATTTATGCCAGACTCTATCGAAGGCTTTCGATATGTCTAGTGCAATAGAAAAAGTCTCACCGAAGTCCCGAAAGGAGGATGACCAAGAGTTAGTAAGATATGAAAGAAGATCACCAGTAGAGCGACCCTTAAGGAAGCCATACTGGCGATCTGAGAGCAGATTATGAGAAGAGAAATGCTTAAGAAATTTGGAAGCAAGAATAGTTTCAAAAACTTTAGAAAGACAAGAGATAAGAGCAATTGGACGATAGTTGGAGGGTTGAGAGCGGTCACCCTTCTTTGGGACAGGTTGAATGTGAGCAAACTTCCAGCATGAAGGGAAGACGTTAGAGGATAGACAGAGACGAAAGAGTTTGCCTAGGCAGGGAGTCAGCACGGAAGCACAGTTTTTGAGAACAACAGGAGGAACACCGTCCGGACCGTACGCCTTATTAGTGTTAAGCCCAGAGAGGGTAGAAAGTACATCTTTAGAAGAGATTAGTATATTAGGCATAAGTAAGAGAGAGGAGGGCGGAGAGGGAGGAATAGCACCGGAATCATCCAAGGTGGAGTTTCTAGCAAAAGTTTGAGCGAAGAGTTTAGCTTTGTCAGAGGAAGAAGTGATGGTTGTGCCATCAGAGTGGGAAAGGGGAGGGAAAGACGAGGAAGAGAAATTGTTGGAGAGGTTTTTGGCTAGATGCCAGAAAGCTTGGGAAGAGCTAGAGTTGGATAGTTCAGTGCATTTATTATTGATGAAAGAGTGTTTGGCAAGTCGAAGAACAGATTTGGCTTGATTCCGGGCAGAAACATATGAAGAATGAGAGTCTTGAGTTTTAAGGCGTCGGTACCGTTTGAATGCTTCCTCCTTATTGCGGACAGCAGTAGAACAGGCGTGAGTAAACCAAGATTTTTTAGCATTAGTCTGAGAGAAAGAGAATGGAATGTATGCTTCCATGCCCGATAGGATTACCTCGGTTAATGCGTTCAGCACTCTCCGAGGGTCCTCGGCCATGGAAGCAGAAATCATTCCATGGGAAATCAAAGAAGTACTGCCGAAGAGCGTCCCAGTCGGCAGCGCCAAAGTGCCACAAGCGCCGCCGGCTAGGAGGATCGGGTGGCTGTACTGGAGAGATAGGACAGGTGACAGAGATAAGTTTATGGTCGGAGGAGCCCAAAGGAGAGAAAAGATCGACAGTATAAGAAGAAGGGTTAGAAGTTAGAAACAGGTCAAGAATGTTGGGCCGATCTCCGATGCGATCCGGGATATGGGTGGGTTGCTGAACTAACTGCTCTAGGTCATTTAGGATAGAAAAGACGTAGGCTTGTTCACCAGGTGGATCAGTAGTGCGAGAGGAGAGCCATTGGCGGTGGTGAACGTTGAAATCTCCTAAGATGGAGATTTCTGAGAAAGGAGAAATGGATAGAATGTGTTCCACTGTAGAGTTTAGATAGTCAAAGAATTTAGGAAAGTTGGTAGAGTTAGGGGAAAGATAGACAGCACAGAAATATTTAGTAAGAGAATGACAGGAAAGTTTGAGCCATAAAGTTGAGAATTCAGAGGAGTCGAAATCGGGAACACGAGAGCAAGTGAGTTTGTTGTGCACATTTGCACAACATCCGCCATTGGCTTTGAAACTAGGATAGAGAAAGTAGGAGGATACAGAAAAGGGGTTGCTGGATGTTGCTACAGACACCTGGGTTTCGGTGAGGAAGAGAAGATCAGGTTTGTAGGAGGAGAGATGGTGCTCAACAGAGTGAAAGTTAGAGGAAAGTCCGCGAATGTTGCAGAAATTAATAGAAAGAGTAACAGGCCGAGGTCCAGGTAATTGTGTGGGGTCGTCAGGGGATGGTCGGTCGGGTGAGGGGGCATTTATGGTCCCCCCCCCCCCCTGGGGACTCCGAGGCTGGGCTAAAATTCATCATTGTGTTTTTTTAATTTTGGTGTGGAGGAATGAAGTGTGGTGTGCATGTTTAGTGTAGTGAAGGGGATAGGAGGAGGAGGTGTTTGTGAGAGCTAGCTGGATTGCTCTCAGTGTAAATGAGGCACAAAGAAAATCAGTAAGAGAGGCCAAGCAAATGAAACAGGAGTTCCAGCGACTCTTTATCACATGCCTATAACCTCACCTGGGTCTAGCCCTGATCGATTGGTGCCTACAATCTCCCCACAAAAATAGTGAGCTTGTAACTTATATTAATCGTCCCTTGGTCGGAACTTTTTTCTATCGAAAAATGTGCAAATTTAGCTTGAAGGGGATGTGAGTGCGGGCATTATTTAGTTTGAACGAAGTCTGGGAATGCTTAATTGTTATACTAGGAGACAAACACAAATATATTTCTCGAGAATAGCAATAAGCAGCAATATCCTGATTAACAATTAAACCAAATATCATAATAACCCACAAGACTTCGGACCAGATTGTGTTAAAATAATCAATCTTTAGCCTACCTGCTGATAACAATTAAAAAACCCATCAATGTATTACAAGAAAACTTGTTAATCGAATATTGCCGAAAATATATTTACCTCTTTGATTCCTAGAGGTTCTTCCTAAGCTGAAAGAAATCGTCTAATGTGAATCTATATTTTATTAATTTCACCACAACACCAAACACCCCCATTGAAATTAATTTAAGTATATATGATCCGCCGGGATTCGAACCCGAGTTATCACACACAGATTTTTGCCACCTTAAGGGGAGATCTCCACTTGAGGGATTTTTTTCTTGACCCCTTTCTCCCTCATGTTTAACCCCATTGCTTTTGATATTATAAAACGTTCGCCCCATTAGTTTAGCGATTTTAAGAACTTTCACCCCATATTAAGACCTTTCGTGCCATTCAGGTGTCAATTTTATCCTGGCGAGCGATAGCGAGCCTGTAATTTAAGAGGAACCGGCCTTTGGCCGGGAAAATTTTCTACCGAAAAATGTACAAATTTATCTTGAAAGGGACTCAAGGGGGTGTAATTTTAAGCTTGATGGTGGTATAGGGAACAAACTAAATACCTCCCCTTAAGGGGAGGTTTTTAGTTGATTCCGAAGACTTCCAGCAAGCTTAAAATTACTCCCCCAAGACCCCCTTTCAGGATAAATTTGTACATTTTTCGGTAGAAAAATGTCCTGGCCGAAGGCCGGTTCCCCTTAAATTACAGGCTCGCTATCGCTCGCCAGGAAAAAATCAATACCTAAATGGCACGAATGGTCTTAAAATTGATAGAAATGGGGCGAGAGTTCTTAAAATCGCCAAACTAATGGGGCGAACGTCTTAAAATCTCAAAAGCAATGGGGCTAAACATGAGGGAGAAAGGGGTCCAGAAAAAAATCCTCCAGGTGGAAATCTCCCCTTAACCATTACACCAAAATTGACGCCATTGTATTCAATCTATTTGAAACGAGGGGGGTCTTTTTGGAGTTCCCAGTTTCACTCCATTAGTTAGGAATACAAGACGTTTCACCGGGTTAGTTTGACGATAATAAGACGTTTCTCCCTATTCAGATGTCGATATTTTTGGGGGCAAGCGACAGCGAGCTATACTTAGAAGAAACGAAATCTGGCTTCGGCCTGGAAATCTGGCTTCGGCCTGGACATTTGTCTATCGAACAATGTACAGTACAAATTTAGCTTGAAGGGGGGTCTGGGTGGGCATTTCTATAGTTTGAAAGAAGTCTGGGAACGCGTTTTCGCTCGTTTTGGGGACAAACTAAAACATTGCTCGATAATGACAAAAACAAGCAAAATCCTCAATAACGATTAAACAAAATATTATATTACCCCCCAAGACGTCGGATCAGATAGTTTGACTGAGGTTTAGGATTGTTATACATGTTCACGGAGGAAGCTGTATATATTTGTGTGGACAGTGCCTTCAGTGTCTCCGAACCAAAGAAGATGATGCCAAAAATGACTCTGGTAGGCATTGCTAATGATGCTGAGGATAATGAGATCATTCCCAGCATCCTCAACAAGAACCCAAGAATAAAGTCCCTGGTCGACGATGGCTTAGCTATGAATTTGCTATTCACTAAGCAAAAGAGTGATGCACACACTAAGACTGCGGTAGTAAAAATGTCACCTGAAATACGCTCTTCCATTGTGGATGATGGCAATTCTGTGTATGTTGGACTTGTGAGATGTCGTGCATACGATCGCTTCTGGGTAACACAATGTTACCATTGCCAGGGCTTTGGTCATACCAGTGACAGGTGTTATCGGAAAAATGAGGATCCAAAATGCAACTTCTGTGCCGGTACTCATAGCTCAAAAGACTGCACCAACAAGACTTCCCCCAAATGTATAAATTGTATGAGCTCCACATCAGTTACGGAGCCGCCAAATCATTTCGCCTCAAGTAGAAATTGTCCTTTAATGACAGCTCAGAGAAATAAAGTTATTGAGAACACCAATTTTGTAGGTTCAAAAAACTGAAAAATGCACATGGGAGCCGGTTGAAACTGGGTCTGTTGAATGTTCGTTCCTTGCGTAACAAAATGGATCATATTTGCGAGATCTTGGATGAACGTAACCTTGATGTATTATGTCTCACTGAGACCTGGTTGTTCGAGTCAGATCTGAATATTATCCAGGCGGCATTGCCTAAAACCCATTCCATAATAAATGTTCCTAGGCCTAGGGGAGATCATCCGGGTGGTGGAGTGGCAGTTGTCTACTCCACATCTCTGGTGAATATCTTGCAAATAAGCCATAACCCAGCCCCTCTTTATTATGAACTGTTGGAAGTGGAAATAAAACTCCATCAACAAATTCTAAGAATGGCAGTTGTCAAAAGGCCTGGCCATCGCGGCACAGATAGGGGTTTTATGGAAGAGTTTGGGCAGTTTCTCGAGGAATTTTCTGCTAAAACCGGAAGACTTTTGATATGTGTAGATTTTAATTACTGGGTTGACAGCCCTCATCTGAAGCCATTCTCTCCTGAGTTCCTTGAGTTGACTGATCAGAACAATTTTGTAAACCATGTGTCCCACCCAACTCATATCTTAGGACACACCCTTGACTTGGTTTTCTCTCCTGTGGGTTGTGGTGGTGTTCTGGATGTTGATGTTGAGAATGCTGACCCTAATACCTCTGATCATGCTTTGATTACTTTCAGCTTTGATTTCCCTAAGCCACTCACACATGAAAAAGTAATCAGATTTAGAAATTATAAAAATGCAGACCTAAATTTGGCTAGCAGTGAAGTAAAACAGTACTTGGGAAGTATTGATACTTCCAACCTTACTTCAGATGAGCTGGTGGAGGTACATGGAAATGCACTTAAATTAGTGTTCGATCATCACTGTCCAGAAGTAGAGAAGAAAATCATAGTACGAGATGATTCGCCCTGGTATAGCACTCGAGTTAAATTTCTTAGAAGAGCGCGTAGAAGAGCTGAACGTGAATGGCGGAAAAATAAAACAGACTCTACATGGTTGCAATATCTGTCAGCCAGAAGAGCTGTGGTCCACAAAATCAAAGATGAAAAGAAAGTGTATTATCAGGGAAAAGTTGACTCGTGTGGTAACGACCAGAGGAGGTTGGCTTCAATTGTAAACAGTTTACTTGGAAAAACAAGAGTCAGCTTAAGACCTTCTGTACCCGATGCCGAGTTGGCTGCCAACTTTGTGGCATTTTTTGCTGGCAAGATAACTCGCATAAGACAGGAACTGGATGATGCTTCTGTTGGTGAAGAACTTTCAGTTGTACTCCAACCCCGACACATTCCTAATAATGTCCTCTCATCCTTTCACTCAGTAGAGGTGGACATGATCTCGTCCTACATAAGAAACCTCAATAAAACATTTTGCCCGTTGGATCCCATAAATGTTTCCAAGCTACCAAGAGTCTATGATCACACAGTTGAGTTTATTTCCAAAATAATTAATAAGTGCTTCTCTGAAGGTAGCTTCCCACATTCTGAAAAGCATGCACTACTCCGACCTCCTCTAAAGAAACCTGGACTTGATGTTGAGAACATGTTGAACTATCGTCCTGTCTCCAACCTGTCCTTCATATCAAAGATATTAGAGCGTGCAATACTTGACCAATTACAACCACTACTTCAGCAGAATGAAACTATCCCAATTTTTCAGTCTGCTTACCGACAGCATCATTCAACTGAAACAGCATTGATTAGAGTACATAATGATCTAGTTGAGAACATTTGCAATGGTGTGGCCTCACTATTGGTCTTGCTTGATCTCTCTGCGGCTTTTGACACAGTGGATCACGAGTTGTTATTGAGTGATCTTTATGATTGTGGTGTGCGTGACTCCGCTCTCTTGCTTCTTGGGTCGTACTTGTCAGGTAGATCCCAGAGTGTGATGG
Source organism: Lithodes maja (assembly GCA_037953745.1). Classification (NCBI taxonomy): domain Eukaryota; kingdom Metazoa; phylum Arthropoda; class Malacostraca; order Decapoda; family Lithodidae; genus Lithodes; species Lithodes maja. Next base: position 8,614 of record JBAKBP010039066.1, read on the forward strand.
TAAATCAAGTGGTCTCGGACTCGACACCCCTGCAGTATGGTGTTCCGCAGGGATCAGTTTTAGGTCCTATCCTATTTATAATTTATATTAGCAGTTTGTCTCTTCTGCTTCGTGCACATAATGTCACCTTTCACTTTTATGCAGATGACACCCAGATTTATGTGAGAATCACAAATATAGTTGATATACGGAGTAAGATGGAATTGTTGATGTCTGATATCAAGAAGTGGATGAGAGCGAGAAAACTTAAACTAAATGATGGTAAAACTGATATTCTCATCATCCGAGGAAATAGAAGAGCTGATGATATAGTAGGTGCCCTCTCCATCAATGTGGGTGGATCTCAGCTGCGACCGGCCAACTCTGTTCAAAATCTGGGTGTATATGTGAACTCCCGATTAGATTTCAAAGAGCATGTAAACCAGATAGTAAAAAGTTGTTACTTGCACATCAGAAATCTCTATTTGGTGAAGCCGTTTATAACCAGACGTTGCCTCCTGACGTTGGTTCACTCATTGGTCTTCTCTCGTGTTGATTATTGCAATGCCCTGTTGGTGGGTCTTCCAAATTATATTTTGAAGAAAGTTCAGTCTGTTCTTAACAGGGCCGCAAGACTAATTTTTGGTGTTCCACCTAGAACTCCTACTACATCTCTTCACATAGAACTGCACTGGCTGCCAGTAAGAGCAAGAATAGAATTTAAGTTGTGTTTGGTGACTTTTAAGGTTCTCAAATTTGGTGAGCCTAGGTACCTTGCGGAGCTGCTCAGGCGCCCACCGGCACACCATGGTGTAGTTGTGCGTCATGACAATGACCCTTTTCGTCTTGATGAACCAAGGGCTTTCCAGCAGTCTTCTTTCTTTGAGAGGTCATTCTCCTACATGGCTCCGAGGTTGTATAACAGGTTGCCGCTGTCCATGAGACAACTGAGTTCTGTTGAATGCTTCAAGAGACAACTTAAGACTTTTCTCTTTGAGAGAAGCTATGATCTTGAGAGAGGTGTCATGACAGATGGCTATAGAGTTTAGGCTATTTTGCCACTGCTAGTGATTGTTAAATGTGTGTTGTATATAAGCCTTCTTTTGATGCATTGATTTTTGTTCTTTTTTCTTTCTCTTTTCGAGCGCTAGTGAATTCTTCGGAAAAATTGGCGCTTATGAGAAATAAGTAACATGCTTATTATTATTATTATTGCGAAATAAGTAGCGAATAAAATTGGGGCCGACTTCATGTTGGAAGGGGTCAGTTAAGTTTGATTATTAAGTTATTTTGGATTTTGTAGTTCAATGAAATATTACCCCTCGTAAATGCTTCTTGCCAGGTTTTCATCGTAAGTAATGTAAGGACGGTATTAAACAAAATAAACACAAATAAAAGTGTAAGGACAGAGAGCACCAAGGTAAGACCCTATTTTCAACTGTTTTTTATTTGTATTTACTTTTTATTATACTGTATATGGATAACATTTAGCTTAGAAACCGTAATTACAAATAGGACTGTCTGTGTATCCTTCCCACTTAACTCTCTAATTATTAGTATCTATTTTCTATATAGTTGACTAGTTTCTCAACACAAGTATTTGAATTAACTCTTTTGGGGCTTTCTAACTAGCCTCGTTTTTTTTTTTTTTTTTTTTTTTCTCTCTCTCTCTCTTAGTTGTCGTTGCTTCTTTCCATTACTTTCTGATATGTTGTGTTGATTCAATTATTCACCGTTGAATAATAGTAATCAAATGAATATCTTCCATGTCACAGAATCCGAGTTAGGATGTATTATGGTGGAGTCTTATCAGCCAATATTTTTTACATACATCAAACGGTCTTGTTCACCTTCTTAGTACATGATCTTGGATAGTCCATCTTAATCCGATGCAAAAATTCCTCATGTAACACTTGCTTAACAAGTGGCTGTTTGGACCAAGCGGCTTAATGGCTATATGGAGTTAATATACTTTAATGGGTTAAGTAGCTGATTTGAACTAAACTACTGCTTATGCCGGCCGGTCGAATTTGGCTGTACAGTTGATGTGACTCGAATGCCTATTTTGGGCGGAGCAGCTGATTCAGACATAGTGGCCAAAGAAAACTAACCTATCTAATTTCGCTGAGTGTCCAACCGGGGCTCAGGAGTTGATAAATTACTTCGAGCAGTCAAAATGTAAACCACAAACAAGCACTACCCCTCATAATATCTTCTCCTTGAGCTCTGTTTTTAATTTCTTTCTTTGCCTGTCCAAAAGAATAATAATAATGGGCAGATGATTCATATACTGTATACATTCTACTGGCTTACGCGGCAGAGGTAGAAACAAGATAATACGAAATTTACCAAATATTATTAGTTATGCATGTACTCAGTGCAAGATTCTGAGCAAGGGCAAAAAAGAACAACACCGTCAACAAATTGCAGAACGCTTGACTCAATGTTATAACCTAAAATATTTCTTGATATCCATTGGCTTCCTATTGATCCGTGTAATCCCAGCGGATATCATAACAGTACCAGCCAATAATGCAACATATTATATTTTGTAGCGGAATACACTATTGCCTTACCTGGAGAATTGGAACTCATTCATTATAATGGTGAATATTTTCTTTTATTCGGGCTTTCATTAGCCAATTTAACTTAGCTTAGGAACAACTTTGGAAGTAGCTTAGGAAGGTACTCGCACCTGAAGAGGGCTCAAGATGAGGTGAAACTATATCCAATATTGTAACCTACAGTATACAATCAGTGTTCAGAAGTATATACAAATTCCTTATTAAAATTCTTCGCTAATTAACACCACTAGTGTATTGTGTTAGTGAATACAGTATTACATAAGTAATATGAATCAATGCACTACTATAATTATGCACATCTCAACACTTAGCCAGTCAATCAATAGTGTCATATTGGAATTCAGGTTGATATGCCATCCCAATGAAGTGTGCTAAAACAAGATATCACAATATTGTGTATACTTATATACTATAAAATTTCCTCCATAACAATTTATTGGAGCCCATAACAATATTTTATGATTAATGGGATCATCCATTACCCATAACATCTATAATTGTGAAATTTTTAAATTGTATTTGGCTGAATAATCTTATATGTTATTTTAATTAATTTTATTCATTTGTCTTAAAAATTATAAACTGTTTTCAATGTGTGTTTAGTTTCCAGTCATGTGCTCACGGCACTGACTATTTCACTCATTATGGATCGCGCTTTTCATTGTATTCTGGCTATTATTAGATTATTATATACAGTTATGGAAAGCTCTGAGTGAAGATATAATGTTACAGCAATCGTAATTAACCCTTTGAGTCTTACAGATTCCTCGTAAATTGAATATATTCGTCTACTAATATTTTGCATACAATTTATAAAAGCGCCATTGGCTACTGAAAGGTTAACACACACACACACACGTGCACGTATATATATATATATATATATATATATATATATATATATATATATATATATATATATATATACAGGGTGTCCCTGGAGGAAAGGGCATAACTTTGGGAAATTATGAAACAAGATATTCTTATCGTAAAATGATCTATAAGAACATTCCAAATCTCAACCGATAAAGAGATATTTGAAGGTTTTATGTAGTATCCTCCCCTGCATCACTGTAATGGACTCTTCCATGTCAAATAGTGTCCATCTGGTCCAAAGTGAGCTAATATGTCTATAGCCTAATAATTTTGTAACTTACATAATTATAATATCTTTATAACATTGTAAAATATTTGCAGTTAGATGGAGGTGTGGTAGGCACTAGGATAGCTAGGCCAGCCTTGTAGGGGAATACGTAGGAAAATACCATTTTCAACATGCAATATTTATATACCGGTTGAGATTTGGAATATTTCTTATAGAATGTTTTAGGCTTAGAATACCTTGTTTTATTATTTACCAAAGTTATGCCCTTTCCTCCTGAGACACCATAAAAAAAAAAAAAAAAAAAAAAATATATATATATATATATATATATATATATATATATATATATATATATATATATATGAGCCTGAATACGATTAGAACTAAATAAAGTCACTACAAAACTGGTACATAAGAATGAATGGAGAAATATTATCAATAAAATATAAGGAAGGGTAGCAGCAAGATGGAGGGATACAAGAGTAAGAAACCACACCAAAGAGTTAAGACAGGGGAGATAAAAGAGGGATGATAGCAATACCGGTAGTAACACACACACTCACATACACACTCTCTCTCTCTCCTTGTCTATCTCACATGCCGCTCCCACACATTCACACACACACACACACACACACACTCTCACTCACACATACACACACACACACACACACCAAAACACATACACAAATAGACACACAAACACAGTCTCACTCTCTTTTTCTCTCTCTCTCTCTCACTCTCTCTCCCTTCAATGTGCGTGTTGAGTTGATCAGTACTCAGGTGGAGGAGTCTGGCTCGCATTATGGCTGGTTAATGTGAGAGAGAGAGAGAGAGAGAGAGAGAGAGAGAGAGAGAGAGAGAGAGAGAGAGAGAGAGAGAGGGTGGGGGGGGGGGGGGGGGGAGGACGATAGGGAGTGGAATCCGACATGTACTGTACATACGAGAGAAGGACATAATACAAGTAAAATTGATAATAAATATAGATAACATGAAAACTATAGAAAATGGAAGACACTGGAAAAAACGGAGACTAAAGGGAAACGGAATAAATACAAAGGGATGATAAAATGTGGAATAGAAATACATAGAATAAATGAGTAGGAGTCAAACGTAAATAGAAACAATAACTGAAATAATAAACTGAAGTAAATACAACAGTTCAACAAAAGAACCCAGGCCAGAAGAAAGTTGTGGACAAATTGAGTAAGAAAAATGGAAAGAAAAGTTAGACGATTCCAAAGTTACTAGGGAAAAATGACTTGATTAAATAAGAGTGGAAGAAGGTGTGATAAAAAGGGGGGGTTGGGGATGGATAAAACATTATATAATAGACGAGTTTGGAAGTAAGATATAAGTAACTAATGGAAAGCTTAAGTGATGCCCAGAAGAAGAAGGCTGTGTTTTGTTGAATGGAAATTTGTCATCTCCGGAATCTCTGACGCACTACTCTTCGTAAACGGCTGCCTCCACGACATTAAACACTAAGACCAAAATTGTTCGCTGAGCTAAAATAAACAAAGTGAACCTGTCGGATTTCCGTTACTGACTGTGGTGGCTCTTGTACCGCAAGATAACTAAAACGGCATATAGCGGTATCGGGACGTAGCGGATTCCTCCATTGGACTGTAATATTATTCTCAATTATTATCCTATGGGGTTTCGATGGCCTATTTTAGCTACCTGCAGAGGATTTTGTTCAACTTAACCCCTTGAGGAATATGACGCCTTCTTACAGTTTTTTTCCGGCTATCACCAGACGATTTCATATAGTTTTGGAAGGAGCGCTATGAATCAAATGGGTAGTGACTATCTTAATTAACCCTTTGACGCCCATAGATCCGTCCTAATCTTGTTATAATCAGCTAATATTAACCAGGATACAATTTAAGCATGTATTGTGGTTAGACAAAGAGTTTAAGATGCCAATTTGTAGTGAGAGGGTTCAGTAAGGTCAATAGTTACCATTTGATTCCTAGAGCCCCTTCTTAGACTGAACAAATTCGTCTGGAGTTAGCCACATAATATAATAAAAGTTAAATAATGGAAAAGGTTAAAAGCGAAGGAAGTTACTGGTCGAGCAAGAAATGTTGGGAGCCCAATAAGTGAAAAAGAAAAGAGTGAAGTTTTCAGATAAGATAGAAAGAATTTAGAAAAGAGTAGAGTTGAAAGAAGATAGGAGAAGGTGGAGAGAAAAGTGGAACGATTCAGAGAAGCGACTGATATATATTTTAAATGTTGTATTGAGTTCTTTAGGGGAAGTATATATATATATATATATATATATATATATATAATTATATATATATATATATATATATATATATATATATATATATATATATATATATATATATATATATATATATATTGTTACGGCTGGATCGGCAATACATATTCGGGATTCTTGATCGTAGGACAGAAATGGCTTATGTGACAACGACACGCTCGATTCCAGTCCCAAATACTATATGCTCCAGACAACAAAAGCACCAACGCCCTACAGAGTTATCGTCTATGGTAACGAGGTACCTTAACTCGGCGAAAGTGTACAACAGGGGTAGGCTATGAGGCTAAACTCCCTCAGACATTTATAGGTTACGTTATGACTAAAGAAATGCAATACTCAAGAAACTACGTTAATATTAAGCCTCTAATAATGTAGAATAGAAGCAGGCTAAAGGTATGACAGTGAAATGCTAAATGACAAATGTACACGCCTACTTGAAAGCGCGTGCACTAGAATAACTGTCCCCTACTAACATGCACTAGCATGTAGCATACAAGATGTTCATGATCCAGTAGATACCTAATAATACACATGGAAGGAACATAAACAGTAGTCACTTATTGTAATAATGAATCTATACTTGGAATAACTAAAAGGTTGCAGGCAACAGTACTGCGCCGGTAGCCTACTACCGCATAGGCTACTTCGCTTCTCTCACTCTGTCTCCCCTCTGAGTCCGTATGCGCCCTACGCAACGGAACTCCGGACACAGCAGCAAAACGACAGTGCAGTTAATTGATACATGAAAGTATTAATAGTGTTGTCTTGTGTGTGAGTAATGTGTATTGTAAAGTGTTATATACATAAACTTAAAGAG
>JBAKBP010039067.1:0-15386 GCA_037953745.1 Lithodes maja
TAATACACGAGAGGTAGACATATAATAGAGCTAAAATCACCCTAAAAACTAAGATAATTAACATTGAATTGACAAAATAATATTTTCTCAAAAACTATTTTCTGAGATTGGACACTAAAGTGAATTGGTCTTGTATGGTGGAGACATAAAACGGGATTTAGAGCCTCTATAACTGGGCTATCTTAATACATGAGAGGTAGACATATAATAGAGCTAAAATCACCCTAAAAACTAAGATAATTAACATTGAATTGACAAAATAATATTTTCTCAAAAACTATTTTCTGAGATTGGACACTAAAGTGAATTGGTCTTGTATGGTGGAGACATAAAACGGGATTTAGAGCCTCTATAACTGGGCTATCTTAATACATGAGAGGTAGACATATAATAGAGCTAAAATCACCCTAAAAACTAAGATAATTAACATTGAATTGACAAAATAATATTTTCTCAAAAACTATTTTCTGAGATTGGACACTAAAGTGAATTGGTCTTGTATGGTGGAGACACAAAACGGGATTTAGAGCCTCTATAACTGGGCTATCTTAATACATGAGAGGTAGACATATAATAGAGCTAAAATCACCCTAAAAACTAAGATAATTAACATTGAATTGACAAAATAATATTTTCTCAAAAACTATTTTCTGAGATTGGACACTAAAGTGAATTGGTCTTGTATGGTGGAGACACAAAACGGGATTTAGAGCCTCTATAACTGGGCTATCTTAATACACGAGAGGTAGACATATAATAGAGCTAAAATCACCCTAAAAACTAGGCTAATTAACATTGAATTGACAAAATAATATTTTCTCAAAAACTATTTTCTGAGATTGGACACTAAAGTGAATTGGTCTTGTATGGTGGAGACACAAAACGGGATTTAGAGCCTCTATAACTGGGCTATCTTAATACACGAGAGGTAGACATATAATAGAGCTAAAATCACCCTAAAAACTAGGCTAATTAACATTGAATTGACAAAATAATATTTTCTCAAAAACTATTTTCTGAGATTGGACACTAAAGTGAATTGGTCTTGTATGGTGGAGACACAAAACGGGATTTAGAGCCTCTATAACTGGGCTATCTTAATACATGAGAGGTAGACATATAATAGAGCTAAAATCACCCTAAAAACTAGTCTAATTAACATTGAATTGACAAAATAATATTTTCTCAAAGACATATAATAGAGCTAAAATCACCCTAAAAACTAAGATAATTAACATTGAATTGACAAAATAATAATTTCTCAAAAACTATTTTCTGAGATTGGACACTAAAGTGATTTGGTCTTGTATGGTGGAGACACAAAACGGGATTTAGAGCCTCTATAACTGGGCTATCTACACGAGAGGTAGACATATAATATAGCTAAAATCACCCTAAAAACTAAGATAATTAACATTGAATTGACAAAATAATATTTTCTCAAAAACTATTTTCTGAGATTGGACACTAAAGTGATTTGGTCTTGTATGGTGGAGACACAACACGGGATTTAGAGCCTCTATAACTGGGCTATCTACACGAGAGGTAGACATATAATATAGCTAAAATCACCCTAAAAACTAGGCTAATTAACATTGAATTGACAAAATAATATTTTCTCAAAAACTATTTTCTGAGATTGGACACTAAAGTGAATTGGTCTTGTATGGTGGAGACACAAAATGGGATTTAGAGCCTCTATAACTGGGCTATCTTAATACATGAGAGGTAGACATATAATAGAGCTAAAATCACCCTAAAAACTAAGATAATTAACATTGAATTGACAAAATAATAATTTCTCAAAAACTATTTTCTGAGATTGGACACTAAAGTGATTTGGTCTTGTATGGTGGAGACACAAAACGGGATTTAGAGCCTCTATAACTGGGCTATCTTAATACATGAGAGGTATACATATAATACAGCTAAAATCACCCTAAAAACTAAGATAATTAACATTGAATTGACAAAATAATAATTTCTCAAAAACTATTTTCTGAGATTGGACACTAAAGTGATTTGGTCTTGTATGGTGGAGACACAAAACGGGATTTAGAGCCTCTATAACTGGGCTATCTACACGAGAGGTAGACATATAATACAGCTAAAATCACCCTAAAAACTAAGATAATTAACATTGAATTGACAAAATAATAATTTCTCAAAAACTATTTTCTGAGATTGGACACTAAAGTGATTTGGTCTTGTATGGTGGAGACACAAAACGGGATTTAGAGCCTCTATAACTGGGCTATCTACACGAGAGGTAGACATATAATACAGCTAAAATCACCCTAAAAACTAAGATAATTAACATTGAATTGACAAAATAATAATTTCTCAAAAACTATTTTCTGAGATTGGACACTAAAGTGATTTGGTCTTGTATGGTGGAGACACAAAACGGGATTTAGAGCCTCTATAACTGGGCTATCTACACGAGAGGTAGACATATAATACAGCTAAAATCACCCTAAAAACTAAGATAATTAACATTGAATTGACAAAATAATATTTTCTCAAAAACTATTTTCTGAGATTGGACACTAAAGTGAATTGGTCTTGTATGGTGGAGACATAAAATCGGGATTTAGAGCCTCTATAACTGGGCTATCTACATGAGAGGTAGACATATAATAGAGCTAAAATCACCCTAAAAACTAAGATAATTAACATTGAATTGACAAAATAATATTTTCTCAAAAACTATTTTCTGAGATTGGACACTAAAGTGAATTGGTCTTGTATGGTGGAGACATAAAAACGGGATTTAGAGCCTCTATAACTGGGCTATCTACATGAGAGGTAGACATATAATAGAGCTAAAATCACCCTAAAACTAGGCTAATTAACATTGAATTGACAAAATAATATTTTCTCAAAAACTATTTTCTGAGATTGGACACTAAAGTGAATTGGTCTTGTATGGTGGAGACATAAAAACGGGATTTAGAGCCTCTATAACTGGGCTATCTAATACACGAGAGGTAGACACATAATAGAGCTAAAATCACCCTAAAAACTAGGCTAATTAACATTGAATTGACAAAATAATATTTTCTCAAAAACTATTTTCTGAGATTGGACACTAAAGTGAATTGGTCTTGTATGGTGGAGACACAAAACGGGATTTAGAGCCTCTATAACTGGGCTATCTACATGAGAGGTAGACATATAATAGAGCTAAAATCACCCTAAAAACTAAGATAATTAACATTGAATTGACAAAATAATATTTTCTCAAAAACTATTTTCTGAGATTGGACACTAAAGTGAATTGGTCTTGTATGGTGGAGACATAAAAACGGGATTTAGAGCCTCTATAACTGGGCTATCTACATGAGAGGTAGACATATAATAGAGCTAAAATCACCCTAAAAACTAAGATAATTAACATTGAATTGACAAAATAATATTTTCTCAAAAACTATTTTCTGAGATTGGACACTAAAGTGAATTGGTCTTGTATGGTGGAGACATAAAAACGGGATTTAGAGCCTCTATAACTGGGCTATCTACATGAGAGGTAGACATATAATAGAGCTAAAATCACCCTAAAAACTAAGATAATTAACATTGAATTGACAAAATAATATTTTCTCAAAAACTATTTTCTGAGATTGGACACTAAAGTGAATTGGTCTTGTATGGTGGAGACATAAAAACGGGATTTAGAGCCTCTATAACTGGGCTATCTACATGAGAGGTAGACATATAATAGAGCTAAAATCACCCTAAAAACTAAGATAATTAACATTGAATTGACAAAATAATATTTTCTCAAAAACTATTTTCTGAGATTGGACACTAAAGTGAATTGGTCTTGTATGGTGGAGACATAAAACGGGATTTAGAGCCTCTATAACTGGGCTATCTACATGAGAGGTAGACATATAATAGAGCTAAAATCACCCTAAAAACTAAGATAATTAACATTGAATTGACAAAATAATATTTTCTCAAAAACTATTTTCTGAGATTGGACACTAAAGTGAATTGGTCTTGTATGGTGGAGACATAAAACGGGATTTAGAGCCTCTATAACTGGGCTATCTACATGAGAGGTAGACATATAATAGAGCTAAAATCACCCTAAAAACTAAGATAATTAACATTGAATTGACAAAATAATATTTTCTCAAAAACTATTTTCTGAGATTGGACACTAAAGTGAATTGGTCTTGTATGGTGGAGACATAAAACGGGATTTAGAGCCTCTATAACTGGGCTATCTACATGAGAGGTAGACATATAATAGAGCTAAAATCACCCTAAAAACTAAGATAATTAACATTGAATTGACAAAATAATATTTTCTCAAAAACTATTTTCTGAGATTGGACACTAAAGTGAATTGGTCTTGTATGGTGGAGACATAAAACGGGATTTAGAGCCTCTATAACTGGGCTATCTACATGAGAGGTAGACATATAATAGAGCTAAAATCACCCTAAAAACTAAGATAATTAAACATTGAATTGACAAAATAATATTTTCTCAAAAACTATTTTCTCAAAAACTATTTTCTGAGATTGGACACTAAAGTGAATTGGTCTTGTATGGTGGAGACATAAAACGGGATTTAGAGCCTCTATAACTGGGCTATCTACATGAGAGGTAGACATATAATAGAGCTAAAATCACCCTAAAAACTAAGATAATTAAACATTGAATTGACAAAATAATATTTTCTCAAAAACTATTTTCTCAAAAACTATTTTCTGAGATTGGACACTAAAGTGAATTGGTCTTGTATGGTGGAGACATAAAACGGGATTTAGAGCCTCTATAACTGGGCTATCTACATGAGAGGTAGACATATAATAGAGCTAAAATCACCCTAAAAACTAAGATAATTAACATTGAATTGACAAAATAATATTTTCTCAAAAACTATTTTCTGAGATTGGACACTAAAGTGAATTGGTCTTGTATGGTGGAGACATAAAACGGGATTTAGAGCCTCTATAACTGGGCTATCTACATGAGAGGTAGACATATAATAGAGCTAAAATCACCCTAAAAACTAAGATAATTAACATTGAATTGACAAAATAATATTTTCTCAAAAACTATTTTCTGAGATTGGACACTAAAGTGAATTGGTCTTGTATGGTGGAGACATAAAACGGGATTTAGAGCCTCTATAACTGGGCTATCTACACGAGAGGTAGACATATAATAGAGCTAAAATCACCCTAAAAACTAAGATAATTAACATTGAATTGACAAAATAATATTTTCTCAAAAACTATTTTCTGAGATTGGACACTAAAGTGAATTGGTCTTGTATGGTGGAGACATAAAACGGGATTTAGAGCCTCTATAACTGGGCTATCTACATGAGAGGTAGACATATAATAGAGCTAAAATCACCCTAAAAACTAAGATAATTAACATTGAATTGACAAAATAATATTTTCTCAAAAACTATTTTCTGAGATTGGACACTAAAGTGAATTGGTCTTGTATGGTGGAGACATAAAACGGGATTTAGAGCCTCTATAACTGGGCTATCTACACGAGAGGTAGACATATAATAGAGCTAAAATCACCCTAAAAACTAAGATAATTAACATTGAATTGACAAAATAATATTTTCTCAAAAACTATTTTCTGAGATTGGACACTAAAGTGAATTGGTCTTGTATGGTGGAGACATAAAACGTGATTTAGAGCCTCTATAACTGGGCTATCTACACGAGAGGTAGACTTATAATAGAGCTAAAATCACCCTAAAAACTAGGCTAATTAACATTGAATTGACAAAATAATATTTTCTCAAAAACTATTTTCTGAGATTGGACACTAAAGTGAATTGGTCTTGTATGGTGGAGACATAAAACGGGATTTAGAGCCTCTATAACTGGGCTATCTACACGAGAGGTAGACTTATAATAGAGCTAAAATCACCCTAAAAACTAGGCTAATTAACATTGAATTGACAAAATTATATTTTCTCAAAAACTATTTTCTGAGATTGGACACTAAAGTGAATTGGTCTTGTATGGTGGAGACATAAAACGGGATTTAGAGCCTCTATAACTGGGCTATCTACACGAGAGGTAGACATATAATAGAGCTAAAATCACCCTAAAAACTAGGCTAATTAACATTGAATTGACAAAATAATAATTTCTCAAAAACTATTTTCTGAGATTGGACACTAAAGTGAATTGGTCTTGTATGGTGGAGACATAAAACGGGATTTAGAGCCTCTATAACTGGGCTATCTACACGAGAGGTAGACATATAATTGAGCTAAAATCACCCTAAAAACTAGGCTAATTAACATTGAATTGACAAAATAATATTTTCTCAAAAACTATTTTCTGAGATTGGACACTAAAGTGAATTGGTCTTGTATGGTGGAGACATAAAACGGGATTTAGAGCCTCTATAACTGGGCTATCTACACGAGAGGTAGACATATAATAGAGCTAAAATCACCCTAAAAACTAGTCTAATTAACATTGAATTGACAAAATAATAATATCTCAAAAACTATTTTCTGAGATTGGACATTAAAGTGAATTGGTCTTGTATGGTGGAGACATAAAACGGGATTTAGAGCCTCTATAACTGGGCTATCTACACGAGAGGTAGACATATAATAGAGCTAAAATCACCCTAAAAACTAGTCTAATTAACATTGAATTGACAAACTAATAATATCTCAAAAACTATTTTCTGAGATTGGACACTAAAGTGAATTGGTCTTGTATGGTGGAGACATAAAACGGGATTTAGAGCCTCTATAACTGGGCTATCTACACGAGAGGTAGACATATAATAGAGCTAAAATCACCCTAAAAACTAGTCTAATTAACATTGAATTGACAAAATAATAATATCTCAAAAACTATTTTCTGAGATTGGACACTAAAGTGAATTGGTCTTGTATGGTGGAGACATAAAACGGGATTTAGAGCCTCTATAACTGGGCTATCTACACGAGAGGTAGACATATAATAGAGCTAAAATCACCCTAAAAACTAGTCTAATTAACATTGAATTGACAAAATAATAATATCTCAAAAACTATTTTCTGAGATTGGACACTAAAGTGAATTGGTCTTGTATGGTGGAGACATAAAACGGGATTTAGAGCCTCTATAACTGGGCTATCTACACGAGAGGTAGACATATAATAGAGCTAAAATCACCCTAAAAACTAAGATAATTAACATTGAATTGACAAAATAATATTTTCTCAAAAACTATTTTCTGAGATTGGACACTAAAGTGAATTGGTCTTGTATGGTGGAGACACAAAATGGGATTTAGAGCCTCTATAACTGGGCTATCTACACGAGAGGTAGCCATATAATAGAGCTAAAATCACCCTAAAAACTAAGATAATTAACATTGAATTGACAAAATAATAATTTCTCAAAAACTATTTTCTGAGATTGGACACTAAAGTGAATTGGTCTTGTATGGTGGAGACACAAAATGGGATTTAGAGCCTCTATAACTGGGCTATCTACACGAGAGGTAGACACATAATAGAGCTAAAATCACCCTAAAAACTAGGCTAATTAACATTGAATTGACAAAATAATATTTTCTCAAAAACTATTTTCTGAGATTGGACACTAAAGTGAATTGGTCTTGTATGGTGGAGACATAAAAACGGGATTTAGAGCCTCTATAACTGGGCTATCTTAATACACGAGAGGTAGACACATAATAGAGCTAAAATCACCCTAAAAACTAGGCTAATTAACATTGAATTGACAAAATAATATTTTCTCAAAAACTATTATCTGAGATTGGACACTAAAGTGAATTGGTCTTGTATGGTGGAGACATAAAAACGGGATTTAGAGCCTCTATAACTGGGCTATCTTAATACACGAGAGGTAGACACATAATAGAGCTAAAATCACCCTAAAAACTAGGCTAATTAACATTGAATTGACAAAATAATATTTTCTCAAAAACTATTTTCTGAGATTGGACACTAAAGTGAATTGGTCTTGTATGGTGGAGACATAAAAACGGGATTTAGAGCCTCTATAACTGGGTTATCTTAATACACGAGAGGTAGACATATAATAGAGCTAAAATCACCCTAAAAACTAGGCTAATTAACATTGAATTGACAAAATAATATTTTCTCAAAAACTATTTTCTGAGATTGGACACTAAAGTGAATTGGTCTTGTATGGTGGAGACATAAAAACGGGATTTAGAGCCTCTATAACTGGGCTATCTTAATACACGAGAGGTAGACATATAATAGAGCTAAAATCACCCTAAAAACTAGGCTAATTAACATTGAATTGACAAAATAATATTTTCTCAAAAACTATTTTCTGAGATTGGACACTAAAGTGAATTGGTCTTGTATGGTGGAGACATAAAAACGGGATTTAGAGCCTCTATAACTGGGCTATCTTAATACACGAGAGGTAGACATATAATAGAGCTAAAATCACCCTAAAAACTAGGCTAATTAACATTGAATTGACAAAATAATATTTTCTCAAAAACTATTTTCTGAGATTGGACACTAAAGTGAATTGGTCTTGTATGGTGGAGACATAAAAACGGGATTTAGAGCCTCTATAACTGGGCTATCTTAATACACGAGAGGTAGACATATAATAGAGCTAAAATCACCCTAAAAACTAGGCTAATTAACATTGAATTGACAAAATAATATTTTCTCAAAAACTATTTTCTGAGATTGGACACTAAAGTGAATTGGTCTTGTATGGTGGAGACATAAAAACGGGATTTAGAGCCTCTATAACTGGGCTATCTTAATACACGAGAGGTAGACATATAATAGAGCTAAAATCACCCTAAAAACTAAGATAATTAACATTGAATTGACAAAATAATAATTTCTCAAAAACTATTTTCTGAGATTGGACACTAAAGTGAATTGGTCTTGTATGGTGGAGACATAAAAACGGGATTTAGAGCCTCTATAACTGGGCTATCTTAATACACGAGAGGTAGACATATAATAGAGCTAAAATCACCCTAAAAACTAAGATAATTAACATTGAATTGACAAAATAATAATTTCTCAAAAACTATTTTCTGAGATTGGACACTAAAGTGAATTGGTCTTGTATGGTGGAGACACAAAACGGGATTTAGAGCCTCTATAACTGGGCTATCTTAATACACGAGAGGTAGACATATAATAGAGCTAAAATCACCCTAAAAACTAAGATAATTAACATTGAATTGACAAAATAATAATTTCTCAAAAACTATTTTCTGAGATTGGACACTAAAGTGAATTGGTCTTGTATGGTGGAGACACAAAACGGGATTTAGAGCCTCTATAACTGGGCTATCTTAATACACGAGAGGTAGACATATAATAGAGCTAAAATAGCCCAGTTATAGAGGCTCTAAATCCCGTTTTGTGTCTCCACCATACAAGACCAAATCACTTTAGTGTCCAATCTCAGAAAATAGTTTTTGAGAAATGATTATTTTGTCAATTCAATGTTAATTATCTTAGTTTTTAGGGTGATTTTAGCTGTATTATATGTCTACCTCTCATGTATTAAGATAGCCCAGTTATAGAGGCTCTAAATCCCGTTTTGTGTCTCCACCGTGTAGATAGCCCAGTTATAGAGGCTCTAAATCCCGTTTATATTATTTTGTCAATTCAATGTTAATTATCTTAGTTTTTAGGGTGATTTTAGCTCTATTATATGTCTACCTCTCGTGTATTAAGATAGCCCAGTTATAGAGGCTCTAAATCCCGTTTTGTGTCTCCACCATACAAGACCAATTCACTTTAGTGTCCAATCTCAGAAAATAGTTTTTGAGAAATTATTATTTTGTCAATTCAATGTTAATTATCTTAGTTTTTAGGGTGATTTTAGCTGTGTTATATGTCTACCTCTCGTGTAGATAGCCCAGTTATAGAGGCTCTAAATCCCGTTTATATTATTTTGTCAATTCAATGTTAATTATCTTAGTTTTTAGGGTGATTTTAGCTCTATTATATGTCTACCTCTCGTGTAGATAGCCCAGTTATAGAGGCTCTAAATCCCGTTTTGTGTCTCCACCATACAAGACCAATTCACTTTAGTGTCCAATCTCAGAAAATAGTTTTTGAGAAATTATTATTTTGTCAATTCAATGTTAATTATCTTAGTTTTTAGGGTGATTTTAGCTGTATTATATGTCTACCTCTCGTGTAGATAGCCCAGTTATAGAGGCTCTAAATCCCGTTTATATTATTTTGTCAATTCAATGTTAATTATCTTAGTTTTTAGGGTGATTTTAGCTCTATTATATGTCTACCTCTCGTGTAGATAGCCCAGTTATAGAGGCTCTAAATCCCGTTTTGTGTCTCCACCATACAAGACCAAATCACTTTAGTGTCCAATCTCAGAAAATAGTTTTTGAGAAATTATTATTTTGTCAATTCAATGTTAATTATCTTAGTTTTTAGGGTGATTTTAGCTGTATTATAGGTCTACCTCTCGTGTAGATAGCCCAGTTATAGAGGCTCTAAATCCCGTTTATATTATTTTGTCAATTCAATGTTAATTATCTTAGTTTTTAGGGTGATTTTAGCTGTATTATAGGTCTACCTCTCGTGTAGATAGCCCAGTTATAGAGGCTCTAAATCCCGTTTATATTATTTTGTCAATTCAATGTTAATTATCTTAGTTTTTAGGGTGATTTTAGCTGTATTATATGTCTACCTCTCGTGTAGATAGCCCAGTTATAGAGGCTCTAAATCCCGTTTATATTATTTTGTCAATTCAATGTTGATTATCTTAGTTTTTAGGGTGATTTTAGCTGTATTATATGTCTACCTCTCGTGTAGATAGCCCAGTTATAGAGGCTCTAAATCCCGTTTTGTGTCTCCACCATACAAGACCAAATCACTTTAGTGTCCAATCTCAGAAAATAGTTTTTGAGAAATTATTATTTTGTCAATTCAATGTTAATTATCTTAGTTTTTAGGGTGATTTTAGCTGTATTATATGTCTACATCTCATGTAGATAGCCCAGTTATAGAGGCTTTAAATCCCGTTTTGTGTCTCCACCATACAAGACCAAATCACTTTAGTGTCCAATCTCAGAAAATAGTTTTTGAGAAATTATTATTTTGTCAATTCAATGTTAATTATCTTAGTTTTTAAGGTGATTTTAGCTGTATTATAGGCCTACCTCTCGTGTAGATAGCCCAGTTATAGAGGCTCTAAATCCCGTTTATATTATTTTGTCAATTCAATGTTAATTATCTTAGTTTTTAGGGTGATTTTAGCTGAATTATATGTCTACCTCTCGTGTAGATAGCCCAGTTATAGAGGCTCTAAATCCCGTTTTGTGTCTCCACCATACAAGACCAAATCACTTTAGTGTCCAATCTCAGAAAATAGTTTTTGAGAAATTATTATTTTGTCAATTCAATGTTAATTATCTTAGTTTTTAGGGTGATTTTAGCTGTATTATATGTCTACATCTCATGTAGATAGCCCAGTTATAGAGGCTTTAAATCCCGTTTTGTGTCTCCACCATACAAGACCAAATCACTTTAGTGTCCAATCTCAGAAAATAGTTTTTGAGAAATTATTATTTTGTCAATTCAATGTTAATTATCTTAGTTTTTAAGGTGATTTTAGCTGTATTATAGGTCTACCTCTCGTGTAGATAGCCCAGTTATAGAGGCTCTAAATCCCGTTTATATTATTTTGTCAATTCAATGTTAATTATCTTAGTTTTTAGGGTGATTTTAGCTGAATTATATGTCTACCTCTCGTGTAGATAGCCCAGTTATAGAGGCTCTAAATCCCGTTTTGTGTCTCCACCATACAAGACCAAATCACTTTAGTGTCCAATCTCAGAAAATAGTTTTTGAGAAATGATTATTTTGTCAATTCAATGTTAATTATCTTAGTTTTTAGGGTGATTTTAGCTGTATTATATGTCTACCTCTCATGTATTAAGATAGCCCAGTTATAGAGGCTCTAAATCCCGTTTTGTGTCTCCACCGTGTAGATAGCCCAGTTATAGAGGCTCTAAATCCCGTTTATATTATTTTGTCAATTCAATGTTAATTATCTTAGTTTTTAGGGTGATTTTAGCTCTATTATATGTCTACCTCTCGTGTATTAAGATAGCCCAGTTATAGAGGCTCTAAATCCCGTTTTGTGTCTCCACCATACAAGACCAATTCACTTTAGTGTCCAATCTCAGAAAATAGTTTTTGAGAAATTATTATTTTGTCAATTCAATGTTAATTATCTTAGTTTTTAGGGTGATTTTAGCTGTGTTATATGTCTACCTCTCGTGTAGATAGCCCAGTTATAGAGGCTCTAAATCCCGTTTATATTATTTTGTCAATTCAATGTTAATTATCTTAGTTTTTAGGGTGATTTTAGCTCTATTATATGTCTACCTCTCGTGTAGATAGCCCAGTTATAGAGGCTCTAAATCCAGTTTTGTGTCTCCACCATACAAGACCAATTCACTTTAGTGTCCAATCTCAGAAAATAGTTTTTGAGAAATTATTATTTTGTCAATTCAATGTTAATTATCTTAGTTTTTAGGGTGATTTTAGCTGTATTATATGTCTACCTCTCGTGTAGATAGCCCAGTTATAGAGGCTCTAAATCCCGTTTATATTATTTTGTCAATTCAATGTTAATTATCTTAGTTTTTAGGGTGATTTTAGCTCTATTATATGTCTACCTCTCGTGTAGATAGCCCAGTTATAGAGGCTCTAAATCCCGTTTTGTGTCTCCACCATACAAGACCAAATCACTTTAGTGTCCAATCTCAGAAAATAGTTTTTGAGAAATTATTATTTTGTCAATTCAATGTTAATTATCTTAGTTTTTAGGGTGATTTTAGCTGTATTATAGGTCTACCTCTCGTGTAGATAGCCCAGTTATAGAGGCTCTAAATCCCGTTTATATTATTTTGTCAATTCAATGTTAATTATCTTAGTTTTTAGGGTGATTTTAGCTGTATTATAGGTCTACCTCTCGTGTAGATAGCCCAGTTATAGAGGCTCTAAATCCCGTTTATATTATTTTGTCAATTCAATGTTAATTATCTTAGTTTTTAGGGTGATTTTAGCTGTATTATATGTCTACCTCTCGTGTAGATAGCCCAGTTATAGAGGCTCTAAATCCCGTTTATATTATTTTGTCAATTCAATGTTGATTATCTTAGTTTTTAGGGTGATTTTAGCTGTATTATATGTCTACCTCTCGTGTAGATAGCCCAGTTATAGAGGCTCTAAATCCCGTTTTGTGTCTCCACCATACAAGACCAAATCACTTTAGTGTCCAATCTCAGAAAATAGTTTTTGAGAAATTATTATTTTGTCAATTCAATGTTAATTATCTTAGTTTTTAGGGTGATTTTAGCTGTATTATATGTCTACATCTCATGTAGATAGCCCAGTTATAGAGGCTTTAAATCCCGTTTTGTGTCTCCACCATACAAGACCAAATCACTTTAGTGTCCAATCTCAGAAAATAGTTTTTGAGAAATTATTATTTTGTCAATTCAATGTTAATTATCTTAGTTTTTAAGGTGATTTTAGCTGTATTATAGGCCTACCTCTCGTGTAGATAGCCCAGTTATAGAGGCTCTAAATCCCGTTTATATTATTTTGTCAATTCAATGTTAATTATCTTAGTTTTTAGGGTGATTTTAGCTGAATTATATGTCTACCTCTCGTGTAGATAGCCCAGTTATAGAGGCTCTAAATCCCGTTTTGTGTCTCCACCATACAAGACCAAATCACTTTAGTGTCCAATCTCAGAAAATAGTTTTTGAGAAATTATTATTTTGTCAATTCAATGTTAATTATCTTAGTTTTTAGGGTGATTTTAGCTGTATTATATGTCTACATCTCATGTAGATAGCCCAGTTATAGAGGCTTTAAATCCCGTTTTGTGTCTCCACCATACAAGACCAAATCACTTTAGTGTCCAATCTCAGAAAATAGTTTTTGAGAAATTATTATTTTGTCAATTCAATGTTAATTATCTTAGTTTTTAAGGTGATTTTAGCTGTATTATAGGTCTACCTCTCGTGTAGATAGCCCAGTTATAGAGGCTCTAAATCCCGTTTATATTATTTTGTCAATTCAATGTTAATTATCTTAGTTTTTAGGGTGATTTTAGCTGAATTATATGTCTACCTCTCGTGTAGATAGCCCAGTTATAGAGGCTCTAAATCCCGTTTTGTGTCTCCACCATACAAGACCAAATCACTTTAGTGTCCAATCTCAGAAAATAGTTTTTGAGAAATGATTATTTTGTCAATTCAATGTTAATTATCTTAGTTTTTAGGGTGATTTTAGCTGTATTATATGTCTACCTCTCATGTATTAAGATAGCCCAGTTATAGAGGCTCTAAATCCCGTTTTGTGTCTCCACCGTGTAGATAGCCCAGTTATAGAGGCTCTAAATCCCGTTTATATTATTTTGTCAATTCAATGTTAATTATCTTAGTTTTTAGGGTGATTTTAGCTCTATTATATGTCTACCTCTCGTGTATTAAGATAGCCCAGTTATAGAGGCTCTAAATCCCGTTTTGTGTCTCCACCATACAAGACCAATTCACTTTAGTGTCCAATCTCAGAAAATAGTTTTTGAGAAATTATTATTTTGTCAATTCAATGTTAATTATCTTAGTTTTTAGGGTGATTTTAGCTGTGTTATATGTCTACCTCTCGTGTAGATAGCCCAGTTATAGAGGCTCTAAATCCCGTTTATATTATTTTGTCAATTCAATGTTAATTATCTTAGTTTTTAGGGTGATTTTAGCTCTATTATATGTCTACCTCTCGTGTAGATAGCCCAGTTATAGAGGCTCTAAATCCCGTTTTGTGTCTCCACCATACAAGACCAATTCACTTTAGTGTCCAATCTCAGAAAATAGTTTTTGAGAAATTATTATTTTGTCAATTCAATGTTAATTATCTTAGTTTTTAGGGTGATTTTAGCTGTATTATATGTCTACCTCTCGTGTAGATAGCCCAGTTATAGAGGCTCTAAATCCCGTTTATATTATTTTGTCAATTCAATGTTAATTATCTTAGTTTTTAGGGTGATTTTAGCTCTATTATATGTCTACCTCTCGTGTAGATAGCCCAGTTATAGAGGCTCTAAATCCCGTTTTGTGTCTCCACCATACAAGACCAAATCACTTTAGTGTCCAATCTCAGAAAATAGTTTTTGAGAAATTATTATTTTGTCAATTCAATGTTAATTATCTTAGTTTTTAGGGTGATTTTAGCTGTATTATAGGTCTACCTCTCGTGTAGATAGCCCAGTTATAGAGGCTCTAAATCCCGTTTATATTATTTTGTCAATTCAATGTTAATTATCTTAGTTTTTAGGGTGATTTTAGCTGTATTATAGGTCTAC
>JBAKBP010039068.1:0-15385 GCA_037953745.1 Lithodes maja
ATGTGTTTGAAAGCCGTGAGCGCATGCTTAAGAGTCTGGAGATGGCAGGTCGGAATTTAACAGGGTCACAAGCTTTAATGAAGGACAGGTATGATCGCAAAGTGAAGCTCCGGGAGTTCATTGTGGGACAGGAGGTGTTGATTTTGTTGCCTTTGGTGGGTAACCCCTTGTCGGCGAAGTATACTGGACCCTATAAAATTGTGGAGAAAATTTCGGACCTAGATTACCTTGTTGCCACTCCAGACAGGAGGAAGAAGAATCAGTTATGTCACGTGAACCTGATAAAAGAGTATGTGAGGCGCCCCTCTGAGCCTCTCACTGTCCCTGTGTTGGCTTGTTGCGGCCGTGGTGGAGAAGGAGAGGGGGACAGTCAAGCTTCAGAGGAGGATAGCTGGGATCACCATGTTTCAGCGGATCAGTGGGCGGGGAACTCGAGCCTAAGGGCTGACGAGGCTATAGCCCATTTGCCTGAGCCGCAATTTGAAGCTATCCGTCAGTTGCTCGGTTTATACCCCACTGTATTCGCTGAACATCCAGGCCTCACTACTCAGGCTATGCATGATGTTGACGTGGGGCACCATCTACCCTTTAAGTCAATCCCATACCGTGTGCCCCCCATAAAACTACCCGCTCTGAGGGATGAGTTGGAGTATATGCTCGGTAGAGGGTTGATAGAGAAAGGTACCGTTAAATGGACTTCCCCCGTAACACTGCAGCCTAAACCAGATGGCAAGGTACGCTTCTGTATTGATTTCCGTAGGCTAAACGGTTTGACTCCAACTAACCCATATCCTCTTCCTCGGGTTGATGATAGTGTTGATAAAATTGGTAATGCTCGGTTTTTGTCTAAAGTTGATTTAGTAAAAGGTTACTGGCAAGTACCTTTGTCCGAGCGCGCTAAAGAGGTATGTGGTTTTGTGGTGGACGGGAGTACTTACCGGTGTAATGTTATGCCCTACGGACTTAAGAATGCACCAGCAACGTTTCAGAACCTGATGAATGAAATTGTCAAGGACATTCCAAATTGCACCGTATACTTGGACGATGTAATCATTTATGATGACGACTTTGAGAGCCATTGTGAGCACCTGGAGACCTTGTTCCGGAAACTTAGTGAAGCAAGTCTGGTAGTAAATTTGGCAAAGTGTGACTTCGTAAAAGCCACTGTGCAGTACCTTGGGTTTGTAGTGGGAAGGGGACAGGTGTGCCCTCCTCAGAACAAGGTACAGGCTATCAATAAATTTCCGCACCCAACCACCAAGAAGCAGATCATGAGATTCTTGGGTATGATAGGCTACTACAGACGCTTTATAAAAGGTTACTCTACGGTGTTGGCACCTCTCACAGATTTGTTATCTAAAGACAAAAAGTTTTTGTGGGCGCCTGAGTGTGAAAAGGCTTTTAATTTAGTGAAGCATTTGCTGTGTACTCACCCGATACTCAGGGCCCCAGACTTTAACAGGCCTTTTCAGCTGGCAACAGATGCTAGTGGTGTAGGGGCTGGTGCCGTCTTGCTACAGACAGACAATGAAGGTGTGGAACACCCAGTAAGTTTCTTTTCTAAGAAGTTCAATGCTGCACAAAAGAACTATTCTACAATAGAAAAGGAATTACTGGCGATTGTGCTGTCACTCAGGCACTTCGAGGTGTATGTTCCAGCCTATGGCCCAGTCGTGGTTATCTACACTGATCATCACCCTTTGAGATTCCTAAATCAATTTCACAATCGCAATATGAGACTGACCCGGTGGTCATTGATGTTGCAGGAGTATAACCTGGACATCCGGCATATTGCGGGATGTGACAATGTGATTGCGGATTGTTTATCGAGGGTAGATGATCAGTCGTAGGCTATCACAGGTGTATGATCCCGAAGAGATTGACACACGGGTAGCCTCCTGCTTTGGTTTGAGTAGTATTTTGCGCTTGGTGCTTGTTGGCTCGCGGTTGTAGCCCAGCGTATTGGGTCGTAAAGCAGGATTGTTGAGCGTTTGGTATAGAAGAAAATAGGCTGCCCTTATAGTGCAGCCGGAAAAAAACATATTAAAATATAAAAATCATATAAAAACTCTTTCTTTTTGATATAGATAATTGTATAAGTTTGTCATAGCCTATAGTGTTTGAGTAGTCCACGAACTATCAAACGGCTGAGCTGCTGTAAGCTCGCTCTGGGAGCATGATATTATGTCTTTTACTATTGTTGGGAGGAGTTATGAAATGTGAATTTTTTTTTTATAAGATGTGTTTTAGTGATAAACTCAGCGTTGTTTTAGTGCCATGCGGTCGCTGGGTGTGAGGGGTTTGATGGGGTTCTGTATATCAGATTTTAGCTCAGGGTTGAGCAAGTAAAATCTTGGGGGAGGTGTGACGCATGTCGAGTATGAGCATGCTGTACAGAACGCCCAGTCAGGCCCCACTCTCGCTAGGATCGTCAGGGCAGGAACTTTGGCTGTAGTCTGTGTAGAGTTTCCTAACTTAGTTTATGTGAGCCGTTGTACTATAAGTATTATCATTATGTATTTTGTTTTCTTCTAAGTCAACGAGTTCTATTTTATATCATTAGATATAAGTATTGTGTGTGGGACTTATATGTAATGATGAGAGGAGAGAGAGAGAGATATTACGTAACGGGGATCAGTGAGTGCGCCACGCGGGCCGGTAGGCCTAATTCCCTCCTCCCTCCTCCCTTCCTCCCTTTCAGCGCGTGGGAAGTTCTTTGTCGATCCCAGATTGAGAGAGAATATGACGTCATGATTGCCAGTGGGCGGTCCTTAAGTAGTTTGAGATATGCCGCTAGAGGGCCGAGTATAAAAAGAGAGGTTCTTGCCACCATTTCTTCAGAACTCATCAGGCAAAGCGACTTCTCATATCCCTTGCAACTATCCATATTCTTCCGACTGATGTGAACTTTCTCTACTCTCTGAACAGCCTATCTTCTTCTCTTCTCGTCCCTGTTTAACCTCCATGACCCCTTTGGTGCAGATTTAGTCAGCCAAAGTATTATCGCTTGAGTTCTCACGAGATAAGTGCCTGTTAGATAGCCTATTTTTGGAAGGGTTAACTAGAATAGGATTGATTGATGTTTGTTGCACTCGTATATGCATTTCCCTGTGTGCGATTATTCATGTTCCTGTTTTCTGCTGGTTTAGGCAATGCTAGACTGGGATAGGGTTTCTGAGTTGTGATTTCCTATGAGTACTAGGTTGCGGTTGAACCAGTACAATTGCAACGGAGACGTGGAACGCCTAGGTGGTCTTTCTGACTGTGTACCGTGGGAGTTTAGCACTGTGTTGCGAGTGAGGGCTTTTGCCTGTGCCACCCAACACTGTGCTATCTCATTTGCTTGACTTTGAGAGGATCGCCAGGAGAGAACCAGATACTAGTGATCTGGATCTCTCAAGAGAGCATCCCGTCAATTACCGTAATTTGGCCGCACAGTCTTAAGGACCTCGCTAGGCTACGAGCCGCTTGCTCAGCCATTGTCTCTTAACCTTAGATATCCCAGCTAGACTTTGCTCGACCAGCAGATACAGTATAGTATTGAAGCTTCTCCTTATGTATATTATTGTTTAAGCACTATTGATTTCATGTGTGGCACGCTTAGCTACTTCAGAGATTAGTGGCCCACGAGCACAATCTTAGTAGGCTATTGCCAGTGCATTGTCGGAGTACTTCTTCTTAATGTTTGCCATATCCTATTGCTTATTCTTATAATTCTTCTTATGTCAATTTAAAGCCTTTAATTACCAGTGAGTTATTCATTAAATTGCTGTTAAAAATCCGATACTTACTTCTTATGAGTATTCGAGAAGCATCTAACTTATCAGAAGATTCCTTGCTTGATGCTCGAGGACTATTGTTTAACGTAACGTAATAGTGCCGATCCGAAGTAGAGGGTGGAGGACTTCTTAAGTTCTTAGTTCAAGGGTGGATTACTTCGGCTTCGGCCAACACTATTCTTTAGTGTTGTAGTACTTTCTTCTTTGTTTGATTGTTGACCAGACTAGATAACTCCCGTCTTGTTATTAGTCTGTTGTGTGAAACGCTAGTACCGAGTTCTTGTATACCCCGTTATAGCAGATAGAACTCTGGAGGGTAGTGGCGTTTTTTGTTCGGCTGGCAGTACTCTGGGGTTGGGATCGTGTGTTTCCGTTGTGGCAGCGAGCCATACTCGAGTCCTGTGTAAGAGCCCTAGTGTACCCGAGTGCCCGGTCGTAACACACTTAGTCAAATTGGTGCCGGCATTTAGTGAAACTGAAGTCACAGAATTTTTTAATGTTTTGAGAAGAAGTGTAGGGAGCATAATTGGCCTGAAGAGAAGTGGGCAGCTCTAGTCTCCTCAAGACTTACGGGTAAGGGTCTGAAGGCTTATGATGCACTGCCTTTAGAGTCTTGCATTGACTACCCAGAATTGAAGAGAGCTGTCCTACGGGCATACGAGTTGCAACCAGAAACATATCGATTGAAGTTTCGGGGTGTTACAAAGACTAGGGAGGCGACCTTTCTTGAACATGCCCGGGACTTAAAAGATGCACTTACAAACTGGACACGTTCTGAGAAAGCTGAGACGGCCGAACAGTTGACTGAGCTGTTTCTGCTCGAGCAGTTTTATAAGTGTACTGGTGCAGAAATGACTTTAACTATTAAAGAAAAGAACCCAAAAACTCTACAGGAGGCAGCTGAGATGGCTGACCTCCGGCTATCACTAATTCGTGGGTGCGGGTCTGCCCAGCGTAGTGAGGCAGGTAACAAGGGGCGTGACGCCCCACCCCCCCGAGTTGGTAATATATCTTATGCAAACAAGTACAAGAGTTATGATACCAAGACTGACCACAAGACTAGCACCGTCCCATTTAAGAAGGGGCCGGGCCCTTCCCAGTACCAAGGGAAGCCCAAAGGGGAGTTGGAGTGTTATCAATGTCATAAAAAGGGGCACTTTGCAAGAGTCTGTCCTAGCAAACCACCTACAGCAGCTGTGTCTTTGGCCTGCAACATTGGTGTGTCTCTGAAGTCTTCTGAGTTTGCCCGGGGCAGTTCGTCAGAGGCTGAGGCACAACCAATGCAGAAGCACCTGGGAGGCTCGAACCCTGCTCAGGATGTTTTTTGCGACCATAGAGGACGGGGTTGCGTGATGTGGGCGGGGCGTAAGCATGGAGTAGAGGTCTTGCGTGATACAGGTGCTTCCCAGACTTTGATGAAAAACTTGACTGGCTACCCTATAAATGCGGCTCAGGTGGTAGTGGTGCAGGGTATTAATGCAACTCGGTCATACCCGCTGGTGCGGTTGGAGTTGGAGGTGGATGGTGTGGCACGTGAATTGGATGTCGGGATTGTGGAGAAACTGCCAGTGGAGGGCGTCGACCTTCTTCTCGGCAACGACTTTGCAATGCCCGCTTCTGAGGTTCTACCCTTAGTCGTTGCCGAGAGGCCGGCCGACGTGAGTGGGGGAGAACAAGAGTGGGTCGAGCGGTGCCAGACACAACCCATGGCGTGTGCTGTCACCCGAGCTCGGGCAGCTAAAGTGTCACAGCCTAGTCCTCCGTCTTCAGACCAGCAGAGGAACGATCAACAGGAGGAGGCTAAAGCTGGAGTTGGTTTTAAGAGTTTTGACTCGGCGGCTCTCCTGGGTGATTCAGTATTGGCACCTATGTTAGAGTCTGGAGAGGCCCCAGGACCTGTCACAGCTAGTGAGGAGGTAGGGCCGGAAGAGACTCCGAGGCAGCAACGTTACACACGGAGAGAAAAAAGGGTTGCTCAGTTTGATATTGGGGGAGGACTTGGGTTGCTTCGGAAGCATCTAGACAGGTTGGTTCCCTCAGATATTTGTAAACTGCAGTTGGAGGATCCGGAAGTTCAGAAGTGTGGTAATGGTGCTGTCGAGATCAAACACGAGGACGGGGAAGCATGTCATGTGAACCTGTTGGAGGAGTTTGTGAGGCAACCACCTGAGCAGCCTACTGTCCCTGCGTTGGTCTGCCGCGGCCAAGGTGGAGAAGGAGAGGGGGGCAGTAGGGCACAGGTGGAGGAGAGTAGGGATTGTCATGTCTCGGCGGAGCAGTGGGCGGGGGACACGAGTCTGGTGGCTGTGGAAGCGCTAGAGCACCTGCCTGAGCAGCAGTGTGCAGCACTCCAGCACCAGCTCGGTTCATACCCCACTGGTCGTGCCGAGCCCCTGAGTCTCACAACTCGGGCGGTGCAAGATGTTCCACGGGCAGGTCACGTGAATGTTGAAAGACCGTTAGCCTCGTTGTTTCGGTGGTTCAAGGTGGGCGACGAGGCTTTGGCATGGTTGCCAGGTCAGGGTCGACCCATGGCTGCCAAGGGTGGTGGTCAAAAGGAGGATATTGAGCAGATTGGTGAGGTTGGCTGTGGAGTGGATGTGCCCGGTCGTCACATAGCCTCCCAATGCTGCTCTAGTCTAATGCAACAGCCCTACCATAGACCGACTGTATCTGGCCATGTCGCTAAAAGCGGTGATGCTGCGCAGGCAGATGTCGTCACAAGGAATGCGGGGGTGCGCATGTACGGTATCGGCGGGGAAGCCTTAGCAATAATGAACTATGGGAGTGACTGCACAGGTGGTACTGATTGTCCCTCTCATGACCTGGCTGTTCTAGGGACGAAGGTGGAGAAGGAGGGAGACTACAGGTTAGAAGCTGCGGTCTCGGCTGGGTTGTGGGAGGGCACTAGGCATGTTGTTCGTGGAGACAGTGCAAGGCAGTTGTTTACTAGGCTATGGCAGTACTTTCGCATGTTTATTGCTTCTCCAGGCCTGATGTACGGGGTAGAATCCGACATGCAGGGTGGAGATAGTGCAAGGCTCAGTTTAATTCCCTACCGTATAAATCCTGCTCGACAGCCTATGGTGCAAGCAGAGCTGGATTACGTGTGGACGAAGGGTCTGAGGGATAAGGAGTGTCGTGAGTGGTCGTTGCCTGTAACTTTGCAACCAGTGTTAAGTGGCAAGATCAGTGAGTGTGTTGATTGCGAGAGTGGGTGTGCATTATCCCTGACAGACGCCTATACCATATCAAGAGTTGACGACACCATAGACCGTCTTGGGGCTGCATCGCCTATCACGAGGGTGGATTTAGTAAAGGGTTGCTGGCAGGTGCCTTTGTCCGAGCGTGCTAAAGAGGTATGTGGTTTTGTTGTGGACGGGAGTACCTACCGGTGCAATGTTATGCCTGACGGACTTAAGAATGCACTAGCAACGTTTCAGAACCTGATGAATGAAATTGAAAAGGACGATGATGGGCTGGAGCATCCTGTTAGGTTCTGCTCGGAGAAGTATAATTCGGCCCAGGGGAGCTGCTCTGTTGTCGAGGAGGAGCTGCTGGCGGTTGTGCTTGCGCTGGGGCATTTCGAGGTCTATGTTCCAGCCTATGGTCCGGTCGTTGTAGTTTACCCAGATCATCACCCTCTCAAGATCTTGGACCAGTTTCACAATCGGAATATGAGGCTGACCAGGTGGTCACTAAGGTTATTGGTATATAACCTGGACATACGCCATATTGCCGGTTGTGACAACGTGGTTGCAGATGGTCGTTCAAGGGTATATGATCCTGGGTAGATTGACACACGGGTAGCCTCCTGCTTTAGTTTGAATAGTATTTTGCGCTTGGTGCTTGTTGGCTCGCGGTTGTAGCCCAGCGTATTGGGTCGTAAAGCAGGAGTTGAGCGTTTGGTATAGAAGAAAATAGGCTGCCCTTATAGTGCAGCCGGGGAAAAACATATTAAAATATATAAAAATCATAAAAAAAAACTCTTTCTTTTTTGATATAGATAATTGTATAAGTTTGTCATAGCCTATAGAGTTTGAGTAGTCCACGAACTATCAAACGGCTGAGCTGCTGTAAGCTCGCTCTGGGAGCATGATATTGTGTCTTTTGCTATTGTTGGGAGGAGTTATAAAATGTGAATTTTTTTTTTAATAGTGAGAGATGTTTTGGTGATAAACTCAGCCTTGTTTTAGTGCCATGCGGTCGCTGGGTGTGAGGGGCTTGATGGGGTTCTGTGTGTCAGATTTTAGCTCAGGGTTGAGCAAGTAAAATCTTGGGGGAGGTGTGACGCATGTCGAGTATGAGCATGCTGTACAGAACGCCCAGTCAGGCCCCACTCTCGCTAGGATCGTCAGGGCAGGAACTTTGGCTGTAGTCTGTGTAGAGTTTCCTAACTTAGTTTATGTGAGCCGTTGTACTATAAGTATTATAAATATGTATTTTGTTTTCATCTGAGTCAACGAGTTCTATTTTATATCATTAGTTATAAGTGTTGTGTGTGGGACTTATTTGTAATGATGAGAGGAGAGAGAGAGATTACGTAACGGGGGACAGTGAGTGCGCCACGCGGCAGGTAGGCCTAACTCCCTCCTCCCTCCTCCCTCCTCAGCGCGTGGGAAATCCTTTGTCGATCCCAGATTGAGAGAGAATATTACGTAATGATTGCTAGTGGGCGGTCCTTAGTAGTTTGCGATATGCTCACTAGAGGGCCGAGTATAAAAAGGGAAGTCTCGCCACATATTCTTCAGAACTCATTAGGCAGAGCGACTTCTCATATCCCTTGCAACTATACATATTCTTCCGACTGATGTGAACTTTCTCTACTCTCTGTACCGCCTACCTTCTTCTTTTCCCGAACCTTTATTAACCTCAATGATCCCTTTGGTGCAGAGCTAGTCAGCCAAAGTATTATCGCTTGAGTTCTCACGAGATATATGCCTATTAGATAGCCTATTTTGGAAGGGATAACTAGAATAGGATTGATTAATGTTTGTTGCACTCGTATATGCATTTCCCTGTGTATGATTATTCATGTTCCTGTTTTCTGCTGATCTAGGCAAAGCTAGACTGGGATGAGGCTACTAGAGTTGTGATTCCCTATGTGTATTAGGTTTTGTTGAACCTGTACAATCGCAACGGAGACTTGGGAAGCCTAGGTGGTCTTTCTGACTGTGTACCTTGTGAGTTTAGCACTGTGTTGCGAGTGAGGGCTTTTGCCTCTGCCACCCAACACTGTGCTAACTCGTTTGCTTGACTTTGAGAGGATCGCCAGGAGAGAACCAGATACTAGTGATCTGGATCTCTCAAGAGAGCATCCCGTCAATTACCGTAATTTGGCCGCACAGTCTTAAGGACCTCGCTAGGCTACGAGCCGCTTGCTCAGCCATTGTTTCCTAGCCTACTACATCCCAGCTAGACTTTGCTCGGTCAGCAGATACAACATAGTATTGAAGCTTTCCTTATGTATGTTATTGTTTATGCACTATTGATTTCATGTGTGGCACGCATAGCTACTTTAGAGATTAGTGGCCCCCGAGCACAATCCTAGTAGGCTATTGCCAGTGCATTGTCGGAGTACTTCTTTTTTATGTTTGCCATTTACTACTGTCTATTCTTATAATTCTTCTTATGTCAAGTTAAAGCCTTTAATATTAGTTAATTGCCAGTGTGTTGCTTATTGAATTGCTGTTCAAAATCCGATACTTACTTCTCACGAGTATCCGAGAAGCATCTAACTTTATCAGAAGATTCCTTGCTCGATGCTCGAGGACTATTGTTTAACGTAACGTAATAGTGCCGATCCGAAGTAGAGGGTGGAGGACTTCTTAAGTTCTTAGTCAAGGGTGGATTACTTCGGCTTCGGCCAACACTATTCTTTGGTGTTGTTGTATTTACTTCTTTGTTTGATTGTTGACCAGACTAGATAACTCCCGTCTCTTTATTAGTCTGTTGTGAAACGCTAGTACCGAGTTCTTGTATACCCCGTTATAGCAGATAGAACTCTGGAGGGTATTGGTGTTTTTTGTTCGGCTGGCAGTACTCTGGGGTTGGGATCGTGTGTTTCCGTTGTGGCAGCGAGCCATACTCGAGTCCTGTTTGAGAGCCCTTGTGTACCCGAGTGCCCGGTCGTAACAAAGGCAAACAAACTACCTCAGGTTGTCCTGCCAGACAATCCACCCTCCGACATAATACTCAAGAAAACAAACCCACAAAACGAAGCGACTATAGATGATACCAACGAAAAACAAGGCACCCAGCCAACACCGGAGCAAAAACAGGCAACTCAAGAGAAAAACCAGGAAGAACAGCAGATCACTGAACAGATGGAGAGTGGTACTCTGTTCGGCGGCGAACCTACAATGAAGGCAGAAGAACTCGGACTCACTATATTCACCAGTGAGGAGGTGGGATGGCCAAAGGAAAATCAAGACCTTACCTCCCTGGTTAATGGACTAAATAGTCGAAAATATAAGTGGCAATACACAAACCCAAATTACGATGAGGATGACGTCTTTAACTTGCTCGGCCGGAACAAAATCAAGCTCACCATCTGTTATGAAAAAATTGACGACTCAATATACAAAAAAATACGTTCTGGCCTGCAAGTAGATCGATCACCACTGAGAGAGAAGAGAGCACATAGAGTGAGGGCCAGATCACACAAACAGTCACATAGGGAACTGCCTTAGATTAGTTGAAATCAATATAATTATGGACACAATTAAAATAATTTCACACAATGTTCTCTATTGGCCCACTCGAGCTGCACAATTGACAAACATGTATCTAAGTGAAAACCCGCATATAATTATAATTAATAGTCATGGCTGTAGTAATCCAATGGATATATCAGTAAAAGGATTCTATACATACTTTGTAAATACTTCAGAGGAGATGAATGATGGGTCTGCAATATTAATAAAACAAGATGTTAAGCACAAAATAGATGATAATTTTATATCAGATATACTATGCCTCAAGGTGGAAACATCACTCGGCGACATTAACATATCCACAACGTATCTACCCCCCAGGAGACCTTTCTTGCCATACCCTGACATACATAGACTAACCTCAAGCCATGAACCAACATATATAATAGGTGATTTAAACGCAAAACATCCCATTTTAGGACATACTACTATCAACAACGTAGGCAATGGATTGGCTAGATTTATTAATGATCAAAAACTTAACCACGTAGGCCCAAACTTCCCTACATTCATAAGGGGAAATAGCCAAACAGACCCTGACATAATACTCACAACTAATAATTGTCGACACAATCTATCCATTGAACCTGGCCCCCTTACAACATCTGATCATATTCCTATAATAGTTAAAATAACCGCCAGAGCAATAACAATACCAACAACGAAAAGATACGATCTGAATAAAGCAATTAAATGGCTTCGAACTATCTCCCTTAACCCTTTTTTATTACCTAATGAAAATGTAAAACTTGCAAACCATAACTGGGACGATACAAGATAAAGGTAAAATAACTTATCAAAATCGCTATGTGGAAATAACGCTTAAGATCGTTCTTAAACTGCACGAAATCGTCTAAATATAGTTAGACTAAAATTACTAAGACGTCGCCGGTACAGAACGGGTTAAACCTATAGCTCTATTTCTCAAATGTCAAAGCTAGTACTGTATACCCTACCTTAAAACTAACCTACAACCTTTTCCTGTCATGAATCAGTGCTGGTATACCCTGCCTTATCATAAACTAACCTAGAGTTAACCTGTCACAAGTTGAAGTTATTAATTCATATTTACTTTTTATTTATTTTTTTTTCACCAACCAACTTTACTACTAAACTCAATTAATGAAATCAACAAATACTCTAGGACTCCAAGGACTCGAACCTAGGATACTTACACCGAAATTCCGCGCATTTATGCATTACACTATCAAGACAGTTAAAGAATTATGCACAAGCCTACGATTTATTATGCAGTTTCGAATCCTGCATATTAATCTGAGTATGTACATACATTCCAACTGTGCTATGGTAGCCTAATGTATAGATGAATGGAAGGAGTAATTAATGGGGCACTTAACCATATTTTATAGCTAGCCCAGAACCTTACCTGTCTATTTTCTATGTTGCTTGTGGCGGCAGTCTTCTTCTTTTATATCCCTGATTATCTTTGATTGAGACAGGTTTTGCCCCTTGTATTTCTAGAGGTCCTTCCAAAACTGAATAAAATCATCTAATAATCGCCAGAATTAACTGTTAAAGACATGTCATAATCCTCAGTGGGTTAACACTTTGATATAAAAATATATTTAGCCATTTGAATTATTTTTAGTTTTAACCATATATAATTTGGATAATACTGTAGTTATATTCCTTTGAAAATTAGTTTTAATTCTTTGAAATTTAGTTAGTTTTACCCTATTCCTTAGAGGTCCTTCTTAAGGTGAATAGAATTGTCTGAAAGTAGCAAGATTGAATTTTACAACTGTCTGGTGAAAGTGGATGAATTGTTCCATTTTCCTATTTGTAAATGGTTGCTATATAAATTTTGAGTTTTTTGCTGTGTGAAAACTATGCAGTGGCAAGTAAAGGAGCGACACTGTACTTAACCTGTTAAGCGCTAAATAGCCCTAGGAGCTAGGGTAGTTATTTGTGTATTTCTAGCCTTGGATTCTGACAGAATTCGTTATATTTACAATATAGACCATTATTTGTTTTCGGTATGCTTTT
Organism: Lithodes maja; assembly: GCA_037953745.1. NCBI lineage: Eukaryota > Metazoa > Arthropoda > Malacostraca > Decapoda > Lithodidae > Lithodes > Lithodes maja. The sequence goes on from JBAKBP010039068.1 coordinate 12,503, forward strand.
ATTTTACATATATGATGTATATATGAACCTTCAAGAGTGCTAAAATAAGTGGGAAAAGCATTTGGGTGGTGAAAACCGAAGATATTGGCCACCCGGTCGTAATGTCAGGCGAGAGAGAGCTGCAGTCAACCCTCCTCTCTCGCTGTCTGTGAGGTAACTGAGGGCGGCGGGGCGGTCTGGGCTGGTGTGTGTGTGGTACATATCGATCTTTTCTGCAACCCACTTGTGCTACATTATCGCGGGAGAGAAAAATAACCGATAAATGATGATAATAAGAGGGAAAATAGGTGATAATTGAGGAGGGGAGGGAGGGGGGAATAAGGTGGGGAAGGAGGGGAGGGGGGTGGGTGAGATTTACATGGATGAGTACTGGAGGGGAATTATCTCACCTAGAGACAAATTTTTTTTTTTTGATAGGCCCTTTTTTTTTTTGGAAAGCTTTTTTTATGGTCCTGCTTCCGTGAGGCCTATCGCGTTCCCTATAGGAAGCCTTCCGTGAGGCCTATCGCGCTTGCCGGGTTAACCGTAGTATATATTATACTATACAGTATTGCCTCGTAACTGCCTGCACTGTGCATTTTACATATTTAGTACAGGATAGGGCAAGGTGGAATAGAAGGATACTGATTCCCCTTAGTTAACTGTAACTTATTATTATAATAATAATGTATACACCACTATTGTCCAACACCATATGCACCACAGACACTTTAGACTTGCGGGCGCCTCTGGCACCCAGGCCTGTGGAGGCAGCAAGTCCTTGAGTTCACACCAGACTCTCACAGAACCAACTAGCGTCTCGGCGCTCCTGTACTCAACCCTAGCCAATAAAGGATTGAAGAGTACTGGTGTTATATCTCCATTCATCTTTATTATATGGCGCAGTGTATATCAGTATCTGAACCTACATGGAGAACCTGCACTACCTAGCTGAGGCTGCAGCGGCTGTGGAAGCCGGCTTGCCGCCATGCGGTCCCCACCCGGCTACATCTACCTCCCAACCGGTCGAGCCTTCATTACCCGATGCCCTGTCTCCATACCCATCCATCGTCTACTTGAATGAAAGGATCGACGCCCTCCAATCGAGTATCGCCACCTTTCTACAGCATCTCCAGCCCCACCAGCCTCTACAACATCAGCCCCAGGCCAGTAATGTTACCCACCAGGCTGACCCATCCTTTGCCTCACACCCCACCAGTGATACACTTATTCATCCCTCTACACAGACACCCACACCTCATACATCTCCCCATGTCTCAGTGCCCTACCATATGCCAGTTACCCATGTCTCAGTGCCCCACCATATGCCAGCTACCCATGTCTCAGTGCCCCACCATATGCCAGCTACCCATGTCTCAGTGCCCCACCATATGCCAGTTGCCCATGTCTCAGTGCCCCACCATGTGCCAGTTATTCCCCACATGTCTTTATTACATAATATGAACATGACTAATCCCTTTACCCACCCTCTCAAGAGCGAACATCCCACACCCTCCCCAACTGACGGCCAGGCCCACACTGGTGTCGGTAGCGACGGTCGGTATTACGGCGGCCATTATGCCCCCCCTGGCTATCGTACGGCTGGCACCAACCCTCACGGCGCAGCCCCTTCTGCGCATGACATCATCATACCACCACCACCACCTCCACCTCCACCACCACCACCACCACCACCTCAAGTCCCTTCCTACCCAGCCCAGCCACGCCCCGCCCCGCCCCGCCGGGCTGCCCCTACGCGGCCCCAGGCCGCTTTACATATGCCGGGACACGCCCTACGCAAATTCTGGGCTGATTGGGAGGTCTACAAGCGGCTCGTCCTTCTACCACCTCACGAGGCTACCATCGAGCTCTACCAGACGTGCGACCCCGCCCTTCAGAGCGCCATATTTGCTCACAATCAGGCGTTCTCCTCATTGCCAGAAATCGACCTAGCAACTCTCATCACACAACTCGTCCACCGACAACGGAACCGCGCAGCCGCTCGCCACCACTTCCGGTCTCTTCTCCAACAACCTACTGAACAGATCCGGGACTACGTCACACGTATTACGGAGGCCACTTTGGACTGTGGCTTTACCTGCCCCTGTTGCCACACTGATGTCTCTGACGAGCACATACGGGACCAAGTGACTATCGGGATTAGTGATTCGTCCCTTCAGCAAGATGTTTTAACTAAAGACCGCACCCTACCTACCTTACAAGATGTTATCAACTACTGTGTGGGGTTCGAATCTGCGGCACTCGATCAGACGGCAATGCAACCGGGGGTACATGCTGTGAAATCACCATACCAGCGTCTCAAGAGTACTTACCCACGCCCCGCCCCTATCCAGCCCCCCGCCCAACCTACTCAGCCCCCGTCGCCCGCCCCACCACCTCCCCACGTCGGCCCCACTTCATCTCCCTCACGTTGCTCCGGGTGTGGCCTATCTTCACATTCACAAGCCCAACGATCTTCGAAGTGTCCTGCATGGGGCAAGACCTGCACGGCGTGTAATAAACCTAACCACTTTGCCAAGGTTTGTAAATCCACCTCTTCCCAGTGCAGTGGGTGCGGCCTATCCACACACTCTCGAGCCGAACGCCCATCCAAATGCCCTGCTTGGGGCAAGACCTGCCCGTCGTGCAACAAACTCAACCACTACTCCACAGTTTGTCACTCCACGCCCTCACCTTCATCCGCGGCTGTTATCATTGGTACTATCAAACAGGCTGTTAACAAACCACCACCCGCACGGCTCCCCTCCTTGCCCATTACAATTTCTACTGCCATGTCGCCCCACTCTCACCCCACCAGCGTCACGGCCCACCCTGACACGGGTGCCCAAGTATCTGTGGCTGGTTTGCAATTACTACGGGCACTGGGCCTCCAACGCCACCACC
>JBAKBP010039069.1:0-15385 GCA_037953745.1 Lithodes maja
ATACCAAGACTGACCACAAGACTAGCACCGTCTCATTTAAGAAGGGGCCGGGCCCTTCCCAGTACCAAGGGAAGCCCAGAGGGGAGTTGGAGTGTTATCATTGTCATGAAAAGGGGCACTTTGCAAGAGTCTGTCCTAGCAAACCACCTACAGCAGCTGTGTCTTTGGCCTGCAACATTGGTGTGTCTCCGAAGTCTTCTGAGTTTGCCCGGGGCAGTTCGTCAGAGGCTGAGGCACAGCCAATGCAGAAGCACCTGCGAGGCTCGAACCCTGCTCAGGATGTTTTTTGCGACCATAGAGGACGGGGTTGCGTGATGTGGGCGGGGCGCAAGCATGGAGTAGAGGTCTTGCGTGATACAGGTGCTTCCCAGACTCTGATGAATAACTTGACTGGCTACCCTATAAATGCGGCTCGGGTGGTAGTGGTGCAGGGTATTAATGCAACTCGGTCATACCCGCTGGTGCGGTTGGAGTTGGAGGTGGATGGTGTGGCACGTGAATTGGATGTCGGGATTGTGGAGAAACTGCCAGTGGAGGGCGTCGACCTTCTTCTCGGCAACGACTTTGCAATGCCCGCTTCTGAGGTTCTACCCTTAGTCGTTGCCGAGAGGCCGGCCGACGTGAGTGGGGAAGAGCAAGAGTGGGTCGAGCGGTGCCAGACACAACCCATGGCGTGTGTTGTCACCCGAGCTCGGGCAGCTAAAGTGTCACAGCCTAGTCCTCCGTCTTCAGACCAGCAGAGGAACGATCAACAGGAGGAGGCTAAAGCTGGAGTTGGTTTTAAGAGTTTTGACTCGGCGGCTCTCCTGGTTGATTCAGTATTGGCACCTATGTTAGAGTCTGGAGAGGCCCCAGGACCTGTCACAGCTAGTGAGGAGGTAGGGCAGGAAGAGACTCCGAGGCAGCAACGTTACACACGGAGAGAAAAAAGGGTTGCTCAGTTTGATATTGGGGGAGGACTTGGGTTGCTTCGGAAGCCTCTAGACAGGTTGGTTCCCTCAGATATTTGTAAACTGCAGTTGGAGGATCCGGAAGTTCAGAAGTGTGGTAATGGTGCTGTCGAGATCAAACACGAGGACGGGGAAGCATGTCGTGTGAACCTGTTGGAGGAGTTTGTGAGGCAACCACCTGAGCAGCCTACTGTCCCTGCGTTGGTCTGCCGCGCCAAGGTGGAGAAGGAGAGGGGGGCAGTGGGGCACAGGTGGAGGAGAGTAGGGATTGTCATGTCTCGGCGGAGCAGTGGGCGGGGGACACGAGTCTGGTGGCTGTGGAAGCGCTAGAGCACCTGCCTGAGCAGCAGTGTGCAGCACTCCAGCACCAGCTCGGTTTATACCCCACTGGTCGTGCCGAGCCACTGAGTCTCACAACTCGGGCGGTGCAAGATGTTCCACGGGCAGGTCACGTGACTGTTGAAAGACCGTTAGCCTCGTTGTTTCGGTGGTTTAAGGTGGGCGACGAGGCTTTGGCATGGTTGCCAGGTCAGGGTCGACCCATGGCTGCCAAGGGTGGTGGTCAAAAGGAGGACATTGAGCAGATTGGTGAGGTTGGCTGTGGAGTGGATGTGCCCGGTCGTCACATAGCCTCCCAATGCTGCTCTAGTCTAATGCAACAGCCCTACCATAGACCGACTGTATCTGGCCATGTCTCTAAAAGCGGTGATGCTGAGCAGGCAGATGTCGTCACAAGGAATGCGGGGGTGCGCATGTACGGTATCGGCGGGGAAGCCTTAGCAATAATGAACTATGGGAGTGACTGCACAGGTGGTACTGATTGTCCCTCTCATGACCTGGCTGTTCTAGGGACGAAGGTGGAGAAGGAGGGAGACTACAGGTTAGAAGCTGCGGTCTCGGCTGGGTTGTGGGAGGGCACTAGGCATGTTGTTCGTGGAGACAGTGCAAGGCAGTTGTTTACTAGGCTATGGCAGTACTTTCGCATGTTTGTTGCTTCTCCAGGCCTGATGTACGGGGTAGAATCCGACATGCAGGCTGGAGATAGTGCAAGGCTCAGTTTAATTCCCTACCGTATAAATCCTGCTCGACAGCTTATGGTGCAAGCAGAGCTGGATGTTGTGGACGGGAGTGCCTACCAGTGCAATGTTATGCCTGACGGACTTAAGAATGCACCAGCAACGTTTCAGAACCTGATGAATGAAAGTGAAAAGGACGATGATGGGCTGGAGCATCCTGTTGGTTTCTGCTCGGAGAAGTACAATTCGGCCCAGGGGAGCTGCTCTGTTGTCGAGGAGGAGCTGCTGGCGGTTGTGCTTGCGCTGGGGCATTTCGAGGTCTATGTTCCAGCCTATGGTCCGGTCGTTGTAGTTTACCCAGATCATCACCCTCTCAAGTTCTTGGACCAGTTTCACAATCGGAATATGAGGCTGACCAGGTGGTCACTAAGGTTATTGGTATATAACCTGGACATACGCCATATTGCCGGTTGTGACAACGTGGTTGCAGATGGTCGTTCAAGGGTATATGATCCTGGGTAGATTGACACACGGGTAGCCTCCTGCTTTAGTTTGAATAGTATTTTGCGCTTGGTGCTTGTTGGCTCGCGGTTGTAGCCCAGCGTATTGGGTCGTAAAGCAGGAGTTGAGCGTTTGGTATAGAAGAAAAATAGGCTGCCCTTATAGTGCAGCCGGGAAAAACATATTAAAATATAAAAAATCATAAAAAAACTCTTTCTTTTTTATATAGATAATTGTATAAGTTTGTCATAGCCTATTGAGTTTGAGTAGTCCACGAACTATCAAACGGCTGAGCTGCTGTAAGCTCGCTCTGGGAGCATGATATTGTGTCTTTTGCTATTGTTGGGAGGAGTTATAAAATGTAATTTTTTTTTTAAGATGTGTTTTAGTGATAATCTCAGCTTTGTTTTAGTGCCATGCGGTCGCTGGGTGTGGGGGGCTTAATGGGGTTCTGTGTGTCAGATTTTAGCTCAGGGTTGAGCAAGTAAAATCTTGGGGGAGGTGTGACGCATGTCGAGTATGAGCATGCTGTACAGAACGCCCAGTCAGGCCCCACTCTCGCTAGGATCGTCAGGGCAGGAACTTTGGCTGTAGTCTGTGTAGAGTTTCCTAACTTAGTTTATGTGAGCCGTTGTACTATAAGTATTATAAATATGTATCTTGTTTTCATCTGAGTCAACGAGTTGTATTTTATATCATTAGTTATAAGTGTTGTGTGTGGGACTTATTTGTAATGATGAGAGGAGAGAGAGAGATTACATAACGGGGGCCAGTGAGTGCGCCATGCGGCAGGTAGGCCTAACTCCCCTCCTTCCTCCTCCCTCCTCCCTCTCAGTGCGTGGGAAATCCTTTGTCGATCCCAGATTGAGAGAGAGAATATTACGTAATGATTGTCAGTGGGCGGTCCTTAGTAGTTGGCGATATGCTCACTAGAGGGCCGAGTATAAAAAGGGAGGTCGCGCCGCATTTTCTTCAGAACTCATTAGGCAGAGCGACTTCTCATATCCCTTGCAACTATATATATTCTTCCGACTGATGTGAACTTTCCCTACTCTCTGTACCGCCTACCTTCTTCTTTTCCCGAACCCTTTTTAACCTCAATGACCCCTTTGGTGCAGATTTAGTCAGCCAAAGTATTGTCGCTTGAGTTCTCACGAGATATATGCCTATTAGATAGCCTATTTTGGAAGGGATAACTAGAATAGGATTGATTAATGTTTGTTGCACTCGTATATGCATTTCCCTGTGTATGATTATTCATGTTCCTGTTTTCTGCTGATCTAGGTGATGCTAGACTGGGATAAGGCTACTAGAGTTGTGATTCCCGATGTGTATTAGGTTTTGTTGAACCTGTACAATCGCAACGGAGACTTGGAAAGCCTAGGTGGTCTTTCTGACTGTGTACCTTGTGAGTTTAGCACTGTGTTGCGAGTGAGGGCTTTTGCCTCTGCCACCCAGCACTGTGCTAACTCGTTTGCTTGACTTTGAGAGGATCGCCAGGAGAGAACCAGATACTAGTGATCTGGATCTCTCAAGAGAGCATCCCGTCAATTACCGTAACTTGGCCGCACAGTCTTAAGGACCTCGCTAGGCTACGAGCCGCTTGCTCAGCCATTGTTTCCTAGTCTACTACATCCCAGCTAGACTTTGCTCGGTCAGCAGATACAGCATAGTATTGAAGCTTTCCTTATGTATGTTATTGTTTATGCACTATTGATTTCATGTGTGGCACGCATAGCTACTTTAGAGATTAGTGGCCCCCCGAGCACAATCCTAGTAGGCTATTGCCAGTGCATTGTCGGAGTACTTCTTTTATATGTTTGCCATTTACTACTGTCTATTCTTATAATTCTTCTTATGTCAATTTAAAGCCTTTAATATTACTTAATTGCCAGTGTGTTGCTTATTGAATTGCTGTTCAAAATCCGATACTTACTTCTTACGAGTATCCGAGAAGCATCTAACTTTATCAGAAGATTCCTTGCTCGATGCTCGAGGACTATTGTTTAACGTAACGTAATAGTGCCGATCCGAAGTAGAGGGTGGAGGACTTCTTAAGTTCTTAGTCAAGGGTGGATTACTTCGGCTTCGGCCAACACTATTCTTTGGTGTTGTTGTATTTACTTCTTTGTTTGATTGTTGACCAGACTAGATAACTCCCGTCTCTTTATTAGTCTGTTGTGAAACGCTAGTACCGAGTTCTTGTATACCCCGTTATAGCAGATAGAACTCTGGAGGGTATTGGTGTTTTTTGTTCGGCTGGCAGTACTCTGGGGTTGGGATCGTGTGTTTCCGTTGTGGCAGCGAGCCATACTCGAGTCCTGTTTGAGAGCCCTAGTGTACCCGAGTGCCCGGTCGTAACAACACGACCACTAGGGAGACGCACCTCATAATCCCTGGACTTGCCAAGACTCATGACAACCCCCACCTTGTCCCAGCATTGCGATGTCGGGTCTTGAATCCAAACTTGCTGACCGACACGCAACCTGGGGAGGGGCTGTGCATGCGCATCGTACCGGGTCTTAACCTGCTCGGCACGGTCAGCTGCACGTCTGTCACAGTCCTCGGCCTTGCCCTGCCACTCCTGAGTGAAGGATCTGGGATCGGCAGGTAGACATGTCCGAAGGGGATGACCATATAGGAATTGGGCAGGGGAGCGGCCAGTGAATTTAGGAGTGTTCCGGAGTTCCATGAGACCCCGGTTAAAGTCCTCTATGTCAATGTTACCAGAGGGTGCAGTCTGAAGAATGAGGTGCCTGATTGACCTCACTGCAGCCTCGGCATGGCCGTTCGCCTGTGGGTGATGCGGTGACGTAACCACATGGCGGACTCCCCATCGCTCTATAAAGTCCCAGAAATCCTGGTTGGTGAATTGTGGGCCTCCATCGGTCCTCAGACAGAGGGGAACACCAACTTCCCGGAAGTAGCGACAGAAGAGCCTGATTGTTGCAGAGGCAGTAGCGTTGCCTTTACAGGGGACGACAACGGGCCACCCCGAGAGACGGTCGACCACGACCAGGAAGGACTTCCTGGCAACCATGATAAAGTCGGCCGAGACAGACTCAAAGGGCCCCGTCGGGTTCTCGTCATTCAGGAGGGGTTCCTTCTGGAGGCCAGGCTGGAGGATCTGGCACGACTCGCAAGCATGAACAGTACTGGCGATGTCAGAATCTATCCCCGGCCAGAAGACAGCCTGCCTCGCTCTGCTCTTGGTGGCCTCCACACCTCTGTGACTGTCGTGGAGTTGCTGCAGGATGCGGCGGCGGAGAGCCGGAGGAACCACAATCCGGGCTCCGTAGAGGACGAGATCTCCATCAGCACAGAGATCATCCCGTAGCATCCAGTATGGGAGCAAGGAATCATGTAGGTTATAATGGTTGACAGGGAAGCCTGAGATGATGCAGTCGAGTAGACAGACGTATGTAGGGTCTGCTCTTGCTGCGGCGCGAAGATCCTGTAGAGTCCTCTCGGCGTCTTGTACTGGAGATTCTCCTGGGTTGATGACATCCAAAATGGGCTTAGGAAAGTCCTGAGAGATGATGGCCAACTCCCTGCAATGGCGATAAGAAAGCAGAGGAGTCTGGACACCGTCGTGCACTTGAATCAGGGCAGGGCACGATCTCTTGCCTAGGGTGAGGGTTGCCTGAAATGCACCCAGAGCAGGCGCCATCGTGGACCCATCCGCCGTGAGCGTCATGGTAGGCGAAGGGTCTTGCAGGCTGCTCCTAGAGACACCCAGAGATCCTAGATGTCGCAGGCCAATCACTGTAATGTCGGAGCCTGTGTCCGGTAGCATCCGTAGGCGGGATTTGACATCGCCGTGTGACAGGGTGACAACGATGGGCTGTGGTGTCTTGTCGGCAGAGGAAGAAGTTGATCCCACACGACGACAGTTGTTGTGCTTCACCTCGTGAGACTCGCTGGAGTCGGAGGAGGTACCACTGCTGCTTGGAGATCCCCCTCGGCGCTTGTCCTTCTTCTTCGATGCCCGACAACACTTCTCAATGTGCCCAATGCGGTGACAGAGGTGGCACTGGACCTTACTGGCGGGGCACTTGATCGTCCGCGACCAGTGGCCTTGTCGTCCGCAGGCGTCGCAGGTGCTTTGAGCAGCTGGGCACGTGTCCAACCCATGCTGGCGAGCACAACACTGGCAGAAATCCGTTGACTTTGATGAATTCTTGATGTGGGCGGAGTCTTGCCGTTTCCCTGAGCTTTCTTGTCCTTTTTATACGAAGAAATTGCGCTCACTTGGTCAGGAGGAGCACTAATGGCCGTGGTCGCAGATATAGCGGCCTCATAGGAGCGGCACCTAGTCACAACATCCTTTAGTGGTGCTTTGGAGTCCAGGGAGATGAGCTTCTGTACCAGCTCCTTGTCTCTGATCCCCATGAGGATCACCATCTTGAGCTGTGTTTCCTCGCAGACAGATGAATTTCCCGGGCACACATCAACTTCCTCGGAAATGCGCTTCAGGCGGACATAAAACTCGGCAAATGACTCCCCTTCAAGCTGCTTACAACTCAACAATTCTCTTCGACGAAGTGCCTCGTTGCGAAGTCCCTTGATGTGAGCTTGCAGGGCATCCAACACCTCATCCACAGTCTTGTCAGTCGAAGGGGCGATCTGAAGGGTGTGTTCAAGTATGCGCTGCATCTCGAGGGTCAGGCACATGCGAAGCTGGATCATCTGCTTTGCCGGAGGTAGTTTGGGGAGGTCCACCATTACTGCATCGTCATCCCAGCGACATTCCACTCTCGAAACATCTGAAAGGTGGAGTCGGCTTTAAGTGGTGGTGGGGACTGTGCTGTAGCCTTCGGTGGTGGTGGAGGTGCTGAGGGATCTGAAGGGCTGACTCGTTGCTGTTGGGAGGGTGGGCCCTGGGCCATGGAGGGATCTGTAGATATCCTGGAAGTGGCCAACAGTTGAATCAAAGCCTGAAATCTTGCATTCTCTTCCTCTCTTCTTAAAGCCTCCTCTTGTCTTCTCACTGCCTCCTCTTGTCTTCTCACTGCCTCTTCTTGCCTTCTAGATTCCTCCAGAAACTGAATAAACTGTAGGAAATCGGCCCCAGACGGAACTGAGGGTGAAGCATGTGGGTGGGAGAGTGGAGGAGGTGGAGTGCATAAGGGGGTAGAAGTAGAGAAACCAGAAAAATCTTGGGAGATTTGTGGAGGTGGAAATGGTCCAGAAATCCCAGGGGAGGTTTGTGTAGGAGAGCTGGGAGGTGATGTGGGGTTGTGTTGCAATCGTACATCTTCCTGGTATGACATCCTCTTGTTAGGGCAACAGACAGACAGGTTGATAACAAAGAGTCGAAAAATTCCCCACTTGAATATTCGCCCTAGTAGATAACAGTGTTTTTGCTGTGAAAGATTGCCAGCAACAAGTAGTGTATGTGACGGCGTGCTCAGTGCGTGTATGCGCTCGTGGCTCGGGAGGGGGAGGAGGCCGCGTTCACTCACTCAACTCAGTGTTGCTCAGGCCGTGGTGGGAGGAGGGTGTAGTGCTCCGCTCGCTGGCTGGCCCTGCTGCTCTGGAACTCGTACCCAGGGCAAGCACACATGAAATATACACAAAATAAAGCACTGGCAATACACAACACTTCACTGTTAGCACTGTATATCCAGGGGCACTGCTCACTGTAATCCTGGGTCTGGAGGCACTGTCTTATTCCCGAGTGGTGGAGCTGGCTTGGTAATGGCGGCTTCACAAGGGTCCCACAGGATTGTCCAACTTCGTAACTCCGGTTTTTACTCACTGCGCCATGTATATGTTGGGTCTGGCTGCTTCCGGACGATCCCCAGTTACTTATCAAAGAGGGGGGATAAGTCAAACACTGGGTAAAAGTTAATAGGTTCTTGTATTCAGGAGTGAAGTGGGTACAGGGAGACCTTTGGTAGGCTAGTCTCTCTCTCGATCTGATCATAACATACCCCTAGCGGGCAGATCATGAAATACCCATAGTTACCATGTGCAGTCAATACAGTACAATTATATAAGTGAGTGCACATGATTACTATGGTACATGTTTAATATAAGGAGGTATGCATATAGATAATATTAGTGTTACATACAGATACTTAAGAATGCTGTTGCCTCAATAAATCATATACATACAGGAGGCAAGTTACTTTCGGGTATGTTACTCATGTTGCACTGTATAGTTTTCTGTTACACTAATTTACTTGCACATGCCTAAGCTATTTAAGGAACAAATGCAAGTAACTGATAATTATAAACTAGTGATGAGGGTACCAGTAGTGGTAGTTGTGTGAATGGTAGTTAGTTTGGTAACCGGTAGGTGGTGCTGACTGTCAGGGGTAGACGGCAGGATATGGTATCAGGTTTTCACTAATGTTTCAATAATCACCTGCCTAAAATCGTTCCAAACAGCTTCACAACCGCCGTGGCTCATCGATGTTTATCCAAGTAAAGTATGAGTACACAACTTCACTACTTTCGAAGATATTGATGAAACGAGGAGCGCAGGATCACTGTTCACACCGGACACCGCCAAGACACCACACACACACACACATTTAAAAAAGTGTATTTCCCTACATATTGAATGTTATGAATAGCCTCTTTTGTAATATGGTAATAGTTTAGAAGCATATCAAACATATAATATAAATACCATGCTGGGGTTATTACAATACACTGACTAAGGTATACTGTGAGTTATATCATAGGCTAGTCAAGTATTGTTGTAAGTCAATCCTACTATACTTCCTTACATACATAACATCACGGAATATACACAGCGTCCATGTTGCCACCGTACAGTATAATATAAAATGCCACAGGAACGCTGTGGTACGAAAATCCTGAGAGCGAAACCTCCAACCCTAACGAGCCACAGGAACGAAAATCCTGAGAGCGAAACTACCATCCCAACGAGATCCCAGGCCCCTTTTCCTTTTTCCGAATTGGTCTCTCTCCCTCTCTCTCAATTCATTCCACATATTATACGTCTCTCAATCACAGTCTTCTAATATACAAACCACAATACTTTACTCACTGATATTCTTAATGTACCACCTAAGTATGTATTTAATTATGTAACCACCATTTTTTTTTTTTTTTTTTTTCTATGTGATTGAGGGAGGCAAAAGGCATAACTGCCTATAGCGAGTGCCTCCCCCATAGTTGAAAGAGTGACAGGGCCAAAATCAAGGGACGTTCGAGCCAAAATGCCTGGACACACGGAGTTTGAAGCAATTTAAGTCATAGTGTGACGCACCCAGTGCGTGGCAACGCAACCTGATTGTACTCCTTGGTACTCCACTGTACCGCCCGTACCACTGTACCGTGCTGGCTGCCTATATTGAGTGTGACAACGTATAACTATGTTCTTTGTATCTCTGCAAAGGTCTCGTCATGTGCTAACCAGTGGTGGGTTTTGTTTTAAGCCATGTCGAGACCTTCCATTTAATATGTAGTATCAATGGAGAAGTTGATAGATAAGACAATGGGAGTTCAGAGAGAGAGAGTGAGTTAGGCTTCAGAGCGAGAGGGTAGCAATGCGCCACGCTGCCGGGGGGGTGGTTGCCAGACGTATGGACTGGTTGGCAGCCTTGCGCTTATAGCTAGGCGCGACAGGGTTGGTAGTCCATTGCCGCCTGCCTATGCTGCCTGGGCTGCCCATGTTGTCGTACTGCACATTGCCTGGAGGCTCGCTGTGTGTTCCATGATCAGGTTGCCTAGAACCTTTGAGATTCTAACATCCCTTGCCCTCTCTCCCAACTTCTCACGGTTGCACTCTTTCTCTCTGACGACATTACTCTCATTTCATTCTTCTCTCTATTTAAATGCATAACCTTCCCTTGAGGTCCTAAAGGAGTTTCAGCACTCACCTCTCGTATTACTCTTAGGACAAGCATATATTTACATGTATTAGATTTAAGGGGTTAATGTGAACAGCGATCTTCTTGATGAGGATAGTTGGTGAACGTTCTACATGTTCACGAGTTATATGCCCAGCTCATCATCCAATTTGTGACTAGACTAGTGCCATGTGTAAGAGCCCGACCATGCCCAGGAGTTGTCTGTAGAGGGGCGAGGACTTAGCCTTGATTTGCCTACCGAGCCAGGAGCGAGTGTAGTACCAGAGACTACAGCTCGCTCGTAGTGCCGGTATAGTAGAGTAACGTAATTTATCTGTCCTTGTGTTCTCTGCAGTCTTTTCCTGGGTTCTCGCTTTCGGTGCTGGGACTCGTTGTTCCTGTGACTTGGCCTGCTAGCTAGAACACATGGGGATGATGAGTGGGTTATATCTTTATTTTACTATGCATTGCAGCTCTCTTTAAGTTTATGTATGTAACACTTTACAATACACATTACTCACACACAAGACAACACTATTAATACTTTCATGTATCAATTAACTGCACTGTCGTTTTGCTGCTGTGTCCGGAGCTCTGTTGCGTAGGGCGCATACGGACTCAGAGGGGAGACAGAGTGAGAGAAGCGAAGTAGCCTATGCGGTAGTAGGCTACCGGCGCAGTACTGTTGCCTGCAACCTTTTAGTTATTCCAAGTATAGATTCATTCTTATAATAAGTGACTACTATTTATGTTCCTTCCATGTGTATTATTAGGTATCTACTGGATCATGAACATCTTGTATGCTACATGCTAGTGCATGTTAGTAGGGGACAGTTATTCTAGTGCACGCGCTTTCAAGTAGGCGTGTACATTTGTCATTTAGCATTTCACTGTCATACCTTTAGCCTGCTTCTATTCTACATTATTAGAGGCTTAATATTAACGTAGTTTCTTGAGTATTGCATTTCTTTAGTAATAACGTAACCTATAAATGTCTGAGGGAGTTTAGCCTCATAGCCTACCCCTGTTGTACACTTTCGCCGAGTTAAGGTACCTCGTTACCATAGACGATAACTCTGTAGGGCGTTGGTGCTTTTGTTGTCTGGAGCATATAGTATTTGGGACTGGAATCGAGCGTGTCGTTGTCACATAAGCCATTTCTGTCCTACGATCAAGAATCCCGAATATGTATTGCCGATCCAGCCGTAACAAAATGACGACCTTGCACAAGATTCAGTAGTATCCTATCACATGTTTTTTGGAGAACTATTCTATGCTACCTAGTAGAGCTGGCTAGAATTTTCTTGCATATTGGAGGAATTTTTATTGTGTCATTATTGTATTGGTGGACTTGCAGATTGTTTCGTTAGGGGTGTCTAGAGTAGAGTCATTCAAGCATCTTTAACATTTTGTGAGTCGAGACTGCAATTAGTAATAAGCACTTCTTTTTTTTTTATGAACAGCAATTGTATAACCAGCACTATGTCTAATGACTCATCATTTACGGGGGAGGATAACACGGTACAGCCTAGTGACCAGCAAATACAACAGATATTTAGGGAGGGGAGTGTTATAAGTGGAGAGAGGGATGCCCGGGCATTTTTGCAGACACCTTTGACCGAACAGCGCCTGCAGGCTATTGATTGTTACGGTCTTCGCTGTTTAGCCACGGTTTTGGGGCGGGACTGTCCTGACAGTTGGCCCAAGAAGAATTTGGTGGCATGTTTGTTGGGTGATGGCGATGGGGCGGTGGGTGGAGTGGGGTCTTGGGGGGTTCCCTCCAAGCCTCCATTCCACTCTACCCCTGAGCTGGGCCCTCAGCCAGCGAGTCTTAGCACGATGCAGCAGGAGGGTTCTCAATGGCAAGCTGGCTTACCCGTAAACACGTCTCGGTGTGGATCCCCCATTTTGTGCTCTCCCCCCCCAGGCCTGTCTCCTGAGATGTTATTTCAGCTAGAACTAGCTAAGCTTAAGTTGCAAGAGAGTCAACAGGCTAGTATAGAACGCATAGAGGTTGCTAGAATCCAAGCCAATCAGGATGCAACCAGGTACCAGGCTGAAATGGATGTCGAGAAGTCTAGAGTAGAGACCACGGGGCGTCATCTCGGTGGTGGGCACTGGGTTACAGACTCACTTTCGCATTTAATTAAGTTAGTACCCGCATTTGATGAGACAGCAGTGACTGAGTTTTTTGCTCGTTTCGAAAAGAAGTGTCGTGAGTATGACTGGCCGGAGGTTAAATGGGCAGCATTAGTTTCATCACGTCTAGTGGGTAAGGGGTTGAAAGCCTACGATGCACTGTCACTGGACGAGAGTGTCGTGTATGGACTGGTGAAGGAGGCTGTGCTCCGGGCCTACGAACTGCAACCCGAAACTTATAGATTGAAGTTCCGTGGCGTGAATAAGAAGAGCGACGTCAGTTTTATGGAGCACGCACGGGACTTAACAGATGCAGGTAATAACTGGTTTCGGTCCGAGCACGCAGAGTCGGCTGAGGAAATTAAGCAACTTTTCTATCTGGAACAGTTTTACAAATGTACTGGAACCGATCTAACGCTGAACATTAAGGAAAAATGTCCCAAGACAGTAGAGGAGGCTGCCAAGATGGCAGACCTCAGATTATCATTGATTCGTGGTTGCGGTGCCGCTCAGAGGGCTGAGTCAGGGCAGAAGGGGCGCTATACCCCCACCCACCAGAGTTTTCGATAATAACCAATCCTATGACACACATAACCACACTAAAAGCATTGCACCTAATAACACCTACAAACACAAGCCTCTCCCGTTTACTAAAGGTCAGGCCCCTTCTTCGCCCGCACAAGGGGAAGAAGCCCATTGGGGATGTGAAATGTTACAAATGTCAGAAGCTAGGCCATTATTCACGTGAGTGCCCTAGTAACACTCCCGCTAAGCCGGTGTCATTGGTTCACAGTATCGGTGTGTCTCTGAAGGCTGCAGCAACTGCCCGGGGTAGGTTGTCAGCAGCTGAGGCACACGCGGTAAAGAAGCGTACGGAAGGCTCGACACCTGTCCGGGACACTTTCTGTAACCATCGGGGACACGGGTTTGTGAGCTGGGGGAGTGAACTACGGAGGGTTGACTTGCTGAGGGATACGGGGGCTTCGCAAACTTTGTTGAGGAACTTCACAGGGAAACCGATAAATGCGGCCAGAGTTGTTGTGGTGCAGGGTATAAATGCTACGAGGTCATACCCACTTGTGAGGTTGGAGTTGAGAGTGGGAGAGGTGTGCAGGGAGCTGGATGTAGGGATCGTTGAGTGTTTGCCAGTTGAGGGCGTCGACCTTCTTCTCGGCAACGACTTTGCGGTGCCCACTTCCGGGACTCCACCCTTAGTCATTGCCGAGAGGGCAGCCGACGTGAATGGTGAGAATCGGGAATGGGTTGGGAGGTGCCAACAGGATGAGATGGCCTGTGTGGTAACCCGATCTCGCTCTGCGGCTCCTGCACAGCCTAGCACTCAACCTCGGGGACAGTGGAGGAAGGATCAGGAGAAGGTTGCTAAGGGCAGGAAAAGGGACATTGATTCTGCTGCACTTCTCGGTGATTCGGTACTTGGACCTATAATAAACACGGGAGTTGACTCTGGCCCAGATATGGTGTGTAACAAGGCAGAGTTGGGTAAGACTTCGCGTGAGGCAAGAGCTGTAGCGAGAGCCACTAAGGCAGTAGAGCCTACTAGCCGGGGTAATGTCTTATTACAAAACCATCTTGATGCATTGACGCCCAGGGACATTAGTGAGCATCAGCTGCAAGACGCTAGCCTAGCTCGTTATAGCAATGGTGCCATAGAGTTGAAGGAAGATGGGGATGCGAAGCCGGGAGATTTCTTTAGGCTCAACAGGATATTGTACCGCAGATTTCTAGACCCCAAATCGAAGTGGGAGGGCGGTGCGAGGGTAGTAGACCAGGTGGTTGTTCTAAATAAGTATAGAGAGTCCTTATTGTGTCTGGCGCATGATGTGCCGGTGGCGGGTCATTTGGGGGTAACAAAAACATTGGCGGCATTGGGCAGGTTTTTCTGGTGGCCTGGGGTCAAGGCTGATGTCTGTGCATGGGTGGCTGGGTGTGCGACCTGCCAGACAACGGGGAAGCCTAACCAGACCATCCCGAAGGCACCTTTGTTTCCCATACCTGTCACCGGGCCTCCGTTCAGCAAAGTTGTAGTAGATTTGGTTGGCCCTTTCCCGCCTACTAGTAGTGGCAATAAATTCCTGTTGACAATCATGGATGTGGCTACGAGATACCCGGATGCATACCCCATGAGAAACGGCTCGGCAAAGGCAGTTGTTAAAAACTTATTATTGTTCTGTTCCCGTTATGGATTTCCACGTGAGGTGCAGTCAGACCAGGGGAGCAATTTTACATCCAAATTGTTCAAGCAAACCCTTCAGTTGCACGGTATATGTTCTGTAGTGTCGTCAGCCTACCATCCCGAGAGTCAGGGAGTCTTGGAGCGGTGGCACTCGACCCTGAAGAGTATGCTACGCTGTTACTGTGCAGAACATGACACTGATTGGGATTTGGGTCTGCCGTATGTTCTGTTCGCTGCACGTGAAGTCCCAGGAGAGAGCCTGGGGTTCAGTCCAATTCAACTAGTCTTTGGCCATAATGTGAGAGGACCTTTAAGTATGGTGAAAGAGATCTGGGAGGGCGAAGAGAAGCCGGGGTCTGTACTTAAATATATCCTTGAGAGCCGGGAGAGACTTATAGGTTGCATGGCAGCGGCAGGTAATAACTTGGTTAATGCACAGGCGGTCATGAAGCACCAGTATGACGCCAAGGTGAAGCTTCGGGAGTTTTCGGTGGGTCAGGAGGTAATGTTGCTTTTACCTTTGCCTGGACACCCCCTTTCTGCCAAGTTTATTGGGCCGTATGTGGTGGCTAAGAAACTGTCCGACCTTGATTATCTCGTTGCAACACCTGACCGTAGAAAAAAAATCAGTTATGTCATGTTAACCTCATGAAAGAGTATGTGAGACGCCCCTCAGAGCCTCTCACTGTCCCTGTGCTGGCCTGCAGCGGCCAGGGTGGAGAAGGAGGTGGGGACAGTCATGCTGCTGAGGAGGAT
>JBAKBP010039070.1:0-15385 GCA_037953745.1 Lithodes maja
GTGAGACATGTAAAGCATCCATCATGGCTCGAAGCAGCTCCATCTCTGAAGCGGCTGGTTGCTTCGCTCAAGTGCTTCACCGTCTCACCCTCCAGACTCAGACCCTCACTCTCAGAACGCCACCTATTGAGCAGTGAACTCACTAGGCATTGTCCCCCTGTAACATATTTTGAATATGGGAATATTCATACAGTGTTATTTAATCAGGGAACAATGAGGGTATTTTTTTGGCATTTCGGTGGGCTTTGTGGTAATGCACTGATACTAGGTACAGCACAAATTCAATCCCAATAATATCTTCCCATTGACATATCGGGATTTGAACCCGGGTCCATTGGATTACCAATCCAGTGGCATGACCACTCCACCACACCTCCCCTAGAATACTCACAAATCATCTAAATATAGCTAGAATACTCACAAATCATCTATATAGCTAGAATACTCACAAATCATCTATATACAGTAGCTAGAATACTCACAAATCGTCTATATAGCTAGAATACTCACAAATCATCTAAATATAGCTAGAATACTCACAAATCATCTAAATAGCTAGAATACTCACAAATCATCTATATAGCTAGAATACTCACAAATCATCTATATAGCTAGAATACTCACAAATCATCTAAATATAGCTAGAATACTCACAAATCATCTAAATATAGCTAGAATACTCACAAATCATCTAAATATAGCTAGAATACTCACAAATCGTCTAAATATAGCTAGAATACTCACAAATCATCTAAATATAGCTAGAATACTCACAAATCATCTATATAGCTAGAATACTCACAAATCATCTATATAGCTAGAATACTCACAAATCATCTATATAGCTAGAATACTCACAAATCATCTATATAGCTAGAATACTCACAAATCATCTATATAGCTAGAATACTCACAAATCATCTATATAGCTAGAATACTCACAAATCATCTATATAGCTAGAATACTCACAAATCATCTATATAGCTAGAATACTCACAAATCATCTAAATATAGCTAGAATACTCACAAATCATCTATATAGCTAGAATACTCACAAATCATCTAAATATAGCTAGAATACTCACAAATCATCTATATAGCTAGAATACTCACAAATCATCTAAATATAGCTAGAATACTCACAAATCATCTAAATATAGCTAGAATACTCACAAAGACGTCGCCGGTATAGAAGGATTTAATCTCACTAGTTTGTTCATTGCTAGTTTTGCTTGCACTGATCTCCTTACGCACAGATGTGATCGAAACCTGACCAGTACCTGAATTTAGTACGCACATAAAAACAATTTATTTCGGGTCAGGATACGATAACCCCCCTCCTCCCCCCTTTCCCTAGTTTCTCTGAATTTCCTACCTGAATCCTTAAAAACAAAAATACACTAAAACACCCCGCCACCCCAGACATCATTCAAGCTAAAAAATATAATGATAACACAAATAATATCTATCTATCTATCTATCTATCTATATGTTCAGGCCCAATCCCCATTTTGGGGGTAGCCGACTCAAGACAGAGCAAGAACAGGGAACACACAAAAACAACATAAAACAAAAATATATAATAATAAATAATATAAGATAATTAAAATAAATACCGGTATATAAAATCCTCAAATAATAGCCATAATAAACTGCTAACACGCGTCATAATGCTCAATGGAGGAATACTAACATTCAATTGACCACTTACGAGTTTCAAGCTATAAGGAAGTTGGAATCGTATACATCGATCTAAAACATAAATGCAATAATAATGTAGGTTTCTGATGGATAGAAAGTATGATGAATTTGGTTGTATGTATTTTTATATGCCATCCATCCATGTGCTCAGGCTCAATCCCCACTTTTTTTTTTTTTTTTTTTTTTTTTTTTTTTTTTTTTTTTTTTTTTTTTTTATGCAATACAACCATATATTTCCTGGTAGGCCTAATCGATATATAAAAAAATCCCAACTTCCTAATAGCCTGAAATTCGAAAGTGGTCAGTTATTCCTTTGACTCCTACAGATCCTTCCGAAGTTTACTATAATCGTCTAACAATAGCAACAATAAACTGAAGAAACGCCTCATCAACTAAAAGGGTTAAATATAGTAATTTATGTATACCTATTTCGTTCATTATCGCTCCTTTAGTCTGGAGATTTTAAGACGTTCCGCCCCAGTTGTTTGGTGATAAAACGCCTGACTCCATTCAGGTTTTGATTTTTTTTTCTGAGCGAGCGATAGCGAGCAAGCAACTTAAAAGAAATCGGCCTTCGTCCGGGACAGTATTCTATCGAAAAATGTGCAAATTTAGCTTGAAGGGGGTATGGGTCAGCATTTTGTTTAGTTTGAAGGAAGTCTGGGAAGGCGTATAACCCCTTCAGTACGGTCACGCATTTTCCCCTTTGATTCTGACTAAGACTAGACGATTTGATACAGTTTAAAGAAGGGCCTATGTTAGTCAAAGTGTTTATTAAGATTGTATTAACCCCATTGTGTCCTAGAGGTAGAACAAAAAACATCTTGTAATGTTAACCAGAATTGGATGAATATTACGTTAGCCTAGGGGACAAACTAAAATACATTGGCTTCAGAATGTTGCCTTTAGAGTGAAATCTGTTGGTGGTAGACAAACATTAATCCCATTCATGACTTGCTGTGTTGCTACATCAATTATTGGTGTATGTGTACACATGAACGTTCACCTGCTGTGTACGTGAAGCATGGCCAGTCACGTGTACATAAGGTGTGTGTGTGTGTGTGTGTGTACGGTAATATTAGCACAAGTTTCCATTAGAGCACCTAGAGTCATCAACACAAGTTTCCATTAGAGCACCTAGAGTCATCAACACAAGTTTCCATTAGAGCACCTAGAGTCATCAACACAAGTTTCCATTAGAGCACCTAGAGTCATCAACACAAGTTTCCATTAGAGCACCTATAGTCAACAACACAAAAATAACAACTGGAATATATAGATAAACTTTAAGCCTACGAGGTACAACATCTGAATAAAACGTTTATAAGTTAACTAAATAAAAAATAATAAATAAATAAATAAAATAATAATAATAATAATAATAATACTAATAATAATAATAATAATATGTAAGAAAAACAAAATCCCCTAAATTAAGAGTCAAGTTTCGAGTCTTGATTTGAGGCCATATGTAGCCGATGCGCCAATAAACCCTGTAGAAGACTAAAGCCGGTATCACACGAGCGCTTTTTCACTCAACATTTATCCTCAACACTGGTCTGGCAGCTTATGTGTTCAACATATAAAATATTTCGTTTGCCTAAATTCATCCATCATCGGTCTAGTTTCCGATACCAATGCCAAATATTCATCCATCATCGGTCTAGTTTCCGATACCAATGCCAAATATTCATCCATCATCAGTCTAGTTTCCGATACCAATGCCAAATATTCATCCATCATCGGTCTAGTTTCCGATACCAATGCCAAATATTCATCCATCATCGGTCTAGTTTCCGATACCAATGCCAAATATTCATCCATCATCGGTCTAGTTTCCGATACCAATGCCAAATATTCATCCATCATCGGTCTACTTTCCGATACCAATGCCAAATATTCATCCATCATCGGTCTAGTTTCCGATACCAATGCCAAATATTCATCCATCATCAGTCTAGTTTCCGATACCAATGCCAAATATTCATCCATCATCGGTCTAGTTTCCGATACCAATGCCAAATATTCATCCATCATCGGTCTAGTTTCCGATACCAATGCCAAATATTCATCCATCATCGGTCTAGTTTCCGATACCAATGCCAAATATTCATCCATCATCGGTCTAGTTTCCGATACCAATGCCAAATATTCATCCATCATCGGTCTACTTTCCGATACCAATGCCAAATATTCCAGAAATGTTGCCAGAAAAATGTTGATCATCGAATGTTGACTATAAAAGCTCTCGTGTGATACCGGCTTTAGCAGAGGGTGTGGCGGTGATAGGGAGAAGGTAAGTTTGTCTTATTACCACTTCGCTTTAGTCACCTCCCCTCACGATCACAACTCCTATATCACACCTATATTATTTTAAACATCGTTCTTAACACCAATAACCCCCAAATTAAATGAATGAAAACAAGTGATTCTCCCAGGATATCTCATACAGAACTTACACACTCTAACCATTACACCATCAAGACACCTTTATTATTACCCCACCTATATATCACACCTATTATTAAACCACCTTTATATCCTTCGAGGCCCTGTGTAGCCGATGCGCCAATAAACCCTGTGTAGAAGACTTAGCAAAGGGTGTGGCGGTGAAAGGGAGAAGCTAAGTTTGTATTATTTATTAACACTTCGCTTTGGTCACCTCCCCTCATGATCACAACACATCTATTAAGGAACACCCTTTCACGCATTTATGACGCAGAGGTTGCCAGATTAGCAATAAGAAATAGAGTTCTCTCACTCTCATAATTACCTCCCCAAACTTAGTTTTCTGCCCACAGCTAACTCAAAGACAACTGCAGAGGTTGAAGTAACTAAACTAAAGGTTTCTAAATACCCCTGATGGTAACAAAGGCTTTAAAGTATCCCCAATAGGCTCAACATCGCGTCATATGTCGGAGAGGGTTAACATTAATCCTCCATTACAAACCCCAATGCACTAGAATAACCTAATGAAAGCATATGATCCTCCCGGGATTCGAACTCGGGACACCACACCCAGAACATAATCATCTAATCCATTACACCACCAACACAGTTAAAGGTTAAATACCATTAAAGTTTTTGTTTTTAATTAGTTTTCTCCCTAGACCTCTACAAAGCTTTACAAAACACTCTCAAGACCCCCCTTCGATACAAATGTGTACATTTTTCGGTAGAAAAGGCCCCGGCCCAAGGAAATTTCGTCCTAAATTGCAGGCGAGCGAACAGGAAAAAATCAATACCTGAATGGTTCAAAAGGTGTAAAAAATTGACAAGGTAATGGGGTGAAAGGTCTTAAAATCGCCACAATAATGCAGCGAACATTTAAACTCTCAAAACTAAAGGGGCTAAACATGAAGGAGAAGGAGCCCCAGAAAAATACCCCCTTAACACTAAATGGTTATACTGCGAAGCGGCCACAAGGCAGTCTGACTAGAAATGGAAACGCTACGCTTGGTTCTCTATTTTAGTTATCATATCAAAATAAATAACTTGATGGTGTCACACGAGCTATTTTTCCGTCAATTTGTATGCGCAATTACTGTATGGCAGCACACACACACACACACCTTGTTGGAGGTGTACATGGTAGGATGTTAAAATGGATGGAAAACTTTTTAATAGGAAGAGAAATGAGGACCACGATACGAGACGAATATTCACAGTGGAGGAGTGTGACGAGCGGAGTACCACAGGGATCAGTGTTGGGTCCGATAATGTTCCTACTTTATGTAAACGACATGCCAGAAAACTTGAATAGTCATATGAATATGTTTGCGGATGACGCTAAGATCATGAAGAATGTCACCTGTATAGAAAGTTGTCAGGATCTTCAAAAGGACCTAGATGAGTTGCACAGATGGAGCCAAACCTGGAAAATGAGTTTTAATGCAGAAAAGTGTCATGTTTTGGAAGTGGGAACAAGTGAGATAAGGCCAAGCTGGGTGTACAAATTAGGAACTGAAATAATCGGCAAAACACGGCATGAGAAGGACCTTGGAGTGATAATACAAGATGATCTATCCCCGGAGAAGCATATTAACATGATCATTGGAGGAGCATATGGAATAATAACCAATATGAGAGTGGCATTTAACTATTTGGATGAAGAAATGTTAAGAAAATTGATAATGACTATGATAAGACCAAGATTAGAATATGCAGCAGTGATATGGTCACCACATTTGAAAAAACATATAAACAAATTAGAGAAAGTCCAAAGGATAGCAACGAAGATGATCCCAAGATTGAAGGAGTTGACATATGAGGAAAGACTTAAGACACTACAACTGCCTACCTTGAAAGAGAGAAGGGAACGAGGCGACTTAATAACGATGTTCAAGGGAGTAAAAAGTTTGGAACGAGTAGATAGGGAAGATCTATTCGTGAGGGATAATGGAAGGACAAGAGGGCACGAGTTTAAGCTGAGGAAGGGCAGATGTCGTAAGGACACAAAGAAATTCAGCTTCCCATATAGGAGTATAGAGACTTGGAACAACTTGGAGGAGGAGGTGGTGAGAGCGAGGAACATTAACATGTTCAAATCTAGGTTGGATAAAAGTAAATATGGAAATAGGGCAACATAAGTTATGATATGTTAGTCCAAAATACTGGGAACTGGGAATATCCATTACGATACTTGTCTAAGTAAAATGGATTGATTATAAAGTAACTAAGACAGGACAACACGAGCGCTGCTCAATTCCTGTAAACTACAAATAGGTAAATACAAATAGGTAAATACACACAAACACACACGTTACCCACATCCACCCCAGACATACATAAACACACATCATTTTCTCATCCTTCCCTCACCCCTACACATACAAACACACATAACCCCCCACACATACTACCCCAACCCCATGCACATACACCCACAATATCTTCCCACCCTACCCTCACCCCCACCCATACACAAACACTCCCACAATACCCCCCCCCCCCCCCCCACACACACACACACACACACACATACAAACACACAAACTAGCCTGCACAGTTCTCGGTCTGCCACACACCAAACTGAGCAGCGTGATTGTACCGGGGTGTCTGTAGAGGAGGTGGAGGAGGGGGCGTGTTGTTGGTGAAAGGGGCCCTGGGGAACACGGTATTAGAGACGGTAAAGATCTCTCCTTCCATCCAGTACTTCAGTGGCTGCCTCTCTGTCTGGTTACCTATAGTGTGTGTGTTTGTGTGTGTCTTCCTGGTTCCTTGGTTAGTTAATATAAGACTTCGGAGGCTGGATTATTAAGCCAGCACACTGTAAGTCAAGTACATTTTCAGGACTGGAGCCCCTTTTCGAGAACCCCAGTCCCGTGTCCAATGGTACAGCAGTGATTATCTTTAAAGGGTCGTGGTTATTTAATCTCGGTATGTCTCTTCAATGTTAACCCTTTCACGCATTTATGACGCAGAGGTTGTCAGATGAGCAATAAGAAATAGAGTTCTCTCACTCTTATAATCATCTCTCCAAAATTAGTTTTCTGCCCACAGCTAACTCAAAGACAACTGCAGAGGTTGAAGTAACTAAACTAAAGGTTTCTAAATACCCCTGATAGTAACAAAGGCTTTAAAGTATCCCCAATAGGCTTAACATCGCGTCATATATCTGAGAGGGTTAAAGACGGTTAATAAATCTCCTTCCCTTGTGGCTCCCTCTCTGTCTTTGAGGGGTGAGAGTCGCTGCATAGGTTCACATTGTGTTGATATCTCGCTTAACCCATTCAGTACCGGTGACATCTCTTACATTATATTCTGGCAACTATTAGACCCTTACATTCAGCTTGAGAAGGACATGTACCCATTAAAAGCCTACAGACTATCTCAATTAATACTTTTAGATACCGTATATCCTTCCTAAGTGTCACAAAATCGTCTAAATGTAATTTAAATCAAATACAATATACGTCGCTGGTACAGAAAGGGATAATACAATTTGGTCAAGACGTATAAAGGGTTGAAGGTTCGTGTTACTCTCGATATATCTTGTCAATGCTTGGCGTTGAATAGTGGTGTAATTGTAAATGTTTCTTTGGGGTGCTGGTGTTACGTTAGGTGTTCGTTTTGAAGTTTGGTGATTCTTGATCTGGTATAAGTTGTTTTTGTTGAAAGTTGATGTTACTTATTGTTCATTTTTAGCCTGGTCCTTTATAAGAAGCTCGAAACATTATGTATCGATAGTGTTCTGGGACTAGATTTCCTGTCCCTTTGTACTGGTATATTGTGCTCCTTGTTAAGATATTTTGTAGTCATCGGGGTTTAGTGTTCCGTCAATATATATCGCCATTACTTACTCACAGTGTTTAAGATTTCCTGAACTTCCTGAGCCTACGCCTACAAAGTGTTCTATGAAAAGAGTAATTGTTTGGTGTTGCTAAATATTACAACTCTCTTATTCCACTACACACAGTACGAGAAAGTCCTCTACCTAAATTTGAAGTTTAATACAGGCTCGAGTTTGTTGATGAATCGTAGTTTTCTATGCGATTTAGTCGATTTTAGGCCTAATTACTGTTGGAAATCACTAGTTACCAAACAGTATAACTTACCTAATTTGACCTAATAACCTAACCTAAACTCTGAAACTCTGTCCCTCAATCATTCTTTCCCTCATGCTGTGACTTGGACTGCTTCAATCTCCGTGTGTCCATTTTGACTCTAACGTACCCTGAATTTGGTTCTTTATCAGTATTTCAACTTGGGGGAAGACTTTCTACAGGCGGCTTTGCCTTTTGTGTCCTTCATACACAGAGACAAAATCTACAGTACCTACATTTGGAGTTTATCACTGTTACGAGTTTGTTGACGAAATTATAATATATAAATAAAATATCAATACAGTAACAGTAATACAAAGAAACATAACAACAAAGTAAAAAGGAAATAAAGCCATTAAAAAGAAAGTTAAATTCTTGTATTATTGTGGAAGTGCATCTCATCTCACTAAAATCATCTTCCGCTAATAATTGCAGTCATAAAGTAATAAAGAAATAGTTTAATACTAAAAAAGTAATGAATTAATAAAGTAACCAAATTAAGTAAAGTTATAAAAGAGTAATACAGTAAAAAAAAAAAAGTATTTAAGAACCAAGTAATAAAGAAATGAAGAAATAAAGTAACCAAAACGAAAGGTAAACTATTATAATTGCGGAAGTGTATCTCATCTTCCCAGTACGATCATCTTGCGCCAGTAAAGCCGAGTAAGAAATAAATAAAATAATAAATAAATGTAGTAATAAAGATTAAAAACAATACAGAAGTAAAGACAAAAGTACTAATGCAATAGAAAAATAAAGTCATAAAATATAAAGTAAAAAAATAACCAACAAGAAAGGTAAACACTCTTGTATTATTGTGTAAGTGCATCTCATCTCACCACGACCATCTTCCGCCAATAGTTGCTAAGTCACGTGACAGATGGTGTGTGTATGACTGGACGCTTTAAAATACACGCCAAGTCTTATTGATCACCTGGTCATCACTTTCACTGTTCTAAAGTACACTATTGGAGTTTAAAGTGGAGTGTATTGTTAAACTGCTCTAAAATGCACACCTGGTAATCACTTTAATTGCTTTAAAATAAACACTAAGTCATATTGATCACCTGTTCAAACACTTTCACTGTTCTAAAATACACTGTTGGAGTTTATAAGTGTTTAAAGTGTTGTGTATTGTTAAACTGCTCTATAATACACACCTGGGTATCACTTTAATTGCTCTAAAATACAAGAACTACACCCCGTTAGATTTTATTTTTAACTCAGATACTCATAGATACTCACATACTGACACATACTAACAGTTACTCAGATACTGACAGATACCCATACATACTCAGATACTTACAGATACCCATAGATACTCAGAGATACCCACATACTGTATATTCACAGGTACTCAGATATACTCACAGATACTCACATACCCACAAATACTCGGATATACCCACAGACTCTCATAGATACTAACAGATACTCACATATACCTACATATATTCACATATACTCATAGATACTCTCAGATACTAACAGACATTCAGGTACTCACATATACCCACAGATATTCAGACATTCATAAATACTCACAATCCTAATAGATACTTACATATACTCATATAGATACTCACAGATAATCAAAGATACTCACAAACACTAACAGATACTCATATACTGTAGATGCTCATAGATACTCTCAGATACTCACGTTGGTCTATAGTTGTAAAAGGGTTTATTATCGACCATATAAGAGAGTGTATAAGCTCCCTCAACTGTTTAATGGCTGTTTGCTGACTTTCCCTTAGCTCACTGCGGTCTCATCTTCTCTATCGGTACTTCCTTCTTCACTTTTACCTTCACGTACACATAAAACTCTCACACACACTCTCTTTCATTCTCTCTCACTCACACACACACACACACACACACACACACACACACACACACACACACACACACACTCTCTCTCTCTCTCTCTCTCACACACACACACCCACTTACACTCTCTCTCTCTCTGTAGACTAACTCAAATACACTCGTCCGCTAAAATTATCCATCGTTTTTACCTTTCTATAAATCTTAATCTAGAACAAGTTCAACAAATATAATAGTTGCATAACTATTGACGAACATTAATACAATTTTGTGGTGATATTTCCTACTTTACTATCACCTTATTTCCTACTTTACTATCACCTTATTTCCTACTTTACTATCACCTTATTTCCTACTTTACTATCACCTTATCGATTGGAAAACTTATGGAATGGACTGGTACCTAGTAATGGACTAGTAATGGACTGGTACCTAGTAATGCTATTGGGTGTAGTATTGTTGAAATAACTTTGAAAAATTCTATTGTATTGTTCTTGGTGCATTTAATACAGTTTCCTGTTTAGTGTTGTTATTGTTGTTATTGTTGTTTTTCCAGTGCTTTGTTGCCTTTTAGTGATCTAGCATTGCATTGTTCTTGTTGCATTAAATATAGTTTCTTGTTATACTTTATTGCATATTATCTGAGTGATTGATAGTGGCGCTTTTGTTATTATTGTTGATAGTGATTAAAATACACTCAGAAAACGTTGACAGAATGAACATATACACCCTGTGAGGAGGAGCACCTTATTAACTTTATTGACAACGTTTTTGTTATTATTGTTGATAGTGATTAAAATACACTCAGAAAACGTTGACAGAATGAACATATACACCCTGTGAGGAGGAGCACCTTATTAACTTTATTGACAACGTTTTTGTTATTATTGTTGATAGTGATTAAAATACACTCAGAAAACGTTGACAGAATTAAAATAAACACCCTGTGAGGAGGAGCACCTTATAAACAACGTTTCGCATATAGCTTCATCAGGGCAAAGTTGATAATATTGTTGTTGTTAATTGCAAAGTTAACATTGGAATATCCTTGGTCTGGTAGATCAACATTGCTGTCTGCTTCAGCCCCGTGCAACACAAGGTAAGGTTTGCAAGGTACTATAGTAGGTTACGAACGTGTATCTTAATGTAGATTTATAGAGTGTGTGTGTGTGTGTGTGTGTGTGTGTGTGTGTGTGTGTGTGTGTGTGTGTGAGAGAGAAGTAGGAATATATAGATATATGGAGAGAGAGAGAGAGCAGGTGTGTGTAAGGCCAGCGTGCGTGTTTGCTTGCTTGCGTGAACATATTCCTGTGCCTGAATGCGTCTTAAGTCCGTTTATATGCGTGTGAGTGATTATGTATGTGTGTGTGTGTGTGTGTGTGTGTGTGTGTGTGTGTGTGTGTGTGTACTTACTCTAGTTGTACTTACTCTAGTTGTACTTACTCTAGTTGTATTGCGGGAGTGAGCATTGCTCGTTATTTCCCGCCTCCTATTTGTGTAGGTGTTATATGTATCGTTGGAATGGCTGTGGATGTGTGTGTAGGGGAGGTGTGGTGGAGTGGTCATGCCACTGGATTGGTAATCCAATGGACCCGGGTTCAAATCCCGATATGTCAATGGGAAGATATTATTGGGATTGAATTTGTGCTGTACCTAGTATCAGTGCATTACCACAAAGCCCACCGAAATGCCAAAAAAATACCCTCATTGTTCCCTGATTAAATAACACTGTATGAATATTCCCATATTCAAAATATGTTACAGGGGGACAATGCCTAGTGAGTTCACTGCTCAATAGGTGGCGTTCTGAGAGTGAGGGTCTGAGTCTGGAGGGTGAGACGGTGAAGCACTTGAGCGAAGCAACCGGCCGCTTCAGAGATGGAGCTGCTTCGAGCCATGATGGATGCTTCATATGTCTCACTCCCCAGACTGGAACAAGACCTCACGGGCTTCACCGTGTTGAGCGGTGGAATGTACAGGCTCTCAGCCTATGCCCGAGAGGGAGTAGTTGGAATATAGAAAAAAAAAAAAAAAAAAAAAAAAAAAAGTCTGTATTTTTAGCCAATTGGCGACATCGGAAACGAAGGCTTAGGGTGGATCTGTATGGTACCATTCTCACTATAGACGGTACCGTCTCGCCCGAAGGCTTAGGTAGCCATCAGCTTAGGTGAACCATATGATACCCATCTCGCCTTGCACCATTTTTGCCAACCCCAGATGGGACGTCACAACGTCGTCCACTTATTCCAGGTACCTATGTTTTACAGCTAGGTGAACTGAGGCTAACACATGAAAGGAGACAAGCCCAATTTGTCTCCGCCCGGCCGGGGATTGAACCCCCGACCCCTCGTGTGTGAGACGAGAGCTCTACCTACTAGGCTACGGGCTGTGTGTGTGTGTGTGTGTGTGTGTGTGTGTGTGTGTGTGTGTGTGTGTGAATGTGCGTGTGTGAGTGTTATAAGCATATGATGAGAACTTCTTTTAGATAAACTTACACATCATCGTAATATCTGTTAAATATATCATCCTAAACAGCCAAATCAGCCCCACTAGAGATGTTGTAGGGTTTTTTGGCGGAGGCTTTATTTACTATCCAATGACAAATGTATCTTCTTATATTTATTATGGGTATGAAGATATTGGAGTGTAAACAGAGGTAACTAGAGGGGCACTCGGGAGACCTCGGGCACCTCGTCTACGCTGGAGGAGGTATGTGCTCTACTAATCACCTCCTAAACCATTTCGCGCACTTAAGGTTACGATTGCGTCCTTAAGGGATACTATAAAACCTTTGTGACCATCAAGGGTGTTTAGAAACCTTTAGTTTAGTTACTTCAACCTCTGTAGTTGTCTTTGAGCTAGTTGTGGGCAGAAAACTAATTTTGGAGAGGTAATTATGAGATTACGAAAATTCTACTTATGAATACTAAACGGCAACCCCCGGACCTGAAAGGGTTAATGGGAACCATTCTACCTTGGCGTATATCTTATCTGCCCACCAAATTTCGTGAACATCTTTGGACAACTTTGTGGGCCGCCTACGCTGGTGGTGGTATGCGCTCTACCGATCACATAGTAAATTGAATCACTTCTTCCTTGGCACAATCGGCCCACCAACTTTCGCGATAATCGGTACACAACTTTTAGAGATATCTCTTTTACAAACGGACACATAGACAAACAAACGGAGGCAAAAACATAACCTCCTCCAACTTTGTTGGCCGATATCACCAGTGGCACCAAGATGGCTGACAGATCTCTACACCATAGGATTTCTTCTCTCCACCAAACAGTAGACAACCACCATATATTGCCACTGTCTTGATAGTGTAATGCATAAGTGCGCGGAATTTCGATGTGAGTATCCTAGGTTCGAGTCCTTGGAGTGCCACATGTATTTGTTGATTTCATTAAATGAGTTTAGAAGTGAAGTTGGTTGGTGGAAAAAACATAATAATGAATGTTTGCACTTTCTGTGTAAAGTCTTCCACCATAACATTACACGGTAGTTGGAGGCCGATCATTGTGAACACTGTTGGAGTGTGATGCTTTCTCAACACGGTAGCTTAAGGTGAGATGTCCACTTGAGGCACTTTTTTATTGACCCCTTTCTCCCTCATGTCTAGCCCCATTGCTTTTGAGATTTTAAGACGTTTGCCCGATTAGTTTGGCTATTTTAAAACATTTCGCCCCATTTCTGTCAATTTTAAGACCTTTCGTGCCATTTAGGTGTCGATTTTTTCCTGGCGAGCAAAAGCAAGCCTGTAATTTAAGAGGAATCGGCCTTCGGCCGGGACATTTTTCTACGGAAAAATGTACAAATTTATCTTGAAAGGGGGTCTAGGGTTAAGCTTGATGGAAGTCTAGCGAACTAACTAAAAACCTCCCCTTAACTACTTCACCATCTTCTCACATCTGAATATATTACTCCGAGTCTAACACATACACTAGTTAGTACTCAACAGGCCTGGGGTGAGATGTGTGTTTTGGTTTTTGTATGAAAAAGGCAAAGTTGTCTGTAACAAGTGTTCCACTAAAGATTTGAAAGAAAGATAGAGAGCCAAATTCAAGGTGCTTTAGAGTTAAAATGTCTGTACAAATGGAGCTTGAATCAATCCAAGTCATAGGATGAGGGAAAGACAGATTGAGGAAGAGAGTTCCAGAGTTTACTTGTTGAGTGGAAGAATGAATGGGAAAATCGGTAACTCCAACTGAGAAAAGTGGATCCCATCAAGTAATATTGTGTAAAGTAGTGTTAATAAGTCGTGTCTCAGCTGTCATTACGATTTCCTCGCTCTGTGCTGTATTAATGTCTGTCAGATGTTTAATAGGGTGGGTAAGTGTAGGAATATGTTTGTATATTTCACTCGAAACGAATAAATCGAGTTTTAGATGTTGCTGATACCAATTATTGATCAAAATAGACTTAGTGCCGAGACATCACTTATTAGGCCGACTGTACAGCCAACCAACCCAACCTAAGCAAACCCAACCTACCTAACCCAGCCCAACCTAACCTAATTTAACCTAACTTAAGAGGGATATCCACTTGGGAGATTTTTTTCTGGATCCCTTTCTCCCTCATGTTTAGTCCCATTGCTTTTGAGATTTTAAGACGTTCGCCCCATTAGTTTGGCGATTTTAAGAACCCTCGCCCCATTTATGTCAATTTTAAGACCATTCGTGCCATTTAGGTGTCGATTTTTTCCTGGCGAGCGAAATTTTTCTACCGAAAAATGTACAAATTTATCTTGGCTGGGGGTCAAGAGGGTGTAATATCAAGATTGATGGAAGGCTAGGAAACGCACTAAAAACCTCCCCTTAACCTCATACTAATTTGTTATATCATTCCTTTGTAATGTCACTCTTTTCATACAGTATTTTTTGTCATGCTGTCATTTTGTCACTCTTTCAATGCGGTATGTTTGTCATTCTGTCATTCTGTCACTCTTTCAATGCAGTATTTTTGTCATGCTGTCATTATGTCACTCTTTCAATGCAGTATTTTTGTCATGCTGTCATTATGTCACTCTTTCAATGCAGTATTTTTTGTCATTATGTCACTCTTTTCATACAGTATTTGTGTCACTTCTTTGTCATGGCATTCCTTCCTTACGTCAGCCCTTTAAGCATGATGTGTTTTGTGCGTCACGTTCTTTGCACATTATACACCCTGAGGCGCAGAACAGTACACCGCTTTATCTGTACTGCCGCATTTAGTTAGGAAAATAATAAGCGGTGTTGTCAAATAAATCAACACTTACTGCCGCACCCAGTCAGGAAAAAAAACCAAAAGTGGTGTTGC
>JBAKBP010039071.1:0-15384 GCA_037953745.1 Lithodes maja
CTAGGTGCATTTTGACGATATCCATGACTCAATAGTGGGGTACTGGTAATAATTTAATATACAATTAATTATTATATCACCGTTATCTAATGGATTAGGAATACATGTACAATGGATGGTACAATACTGTAAAACATATACCACTTTGATGAACTCTTTCTCTTTGTCGTTCATTAGGCATGTCTGAAATAAGAATATAAAATATAATACTAATAAAATAATAAAAAATAATAATGTACATGAAACGTGATAACATTAAAATATTATTTCAACCCCACCACTGGCGTTAGGGAGTTAAAATAGGCGTCATTGGTAGGCCTAATCAAGCTATGCATTACCTCAAATCTCAATACTGGGGGCCTCTTCTTGAGAACCCCAGTAACTTGTTAGAAAGCTTACCAACGTTTGCACCTGACCCTGAACCAGCCAAAGGGCTAGATTAACCTACAAACGAGTATTCAATGCTCACAACTGTGTTCCTTCTTATTTCACAGTTCCTGGGCTTGATATGTACAGCCACCATAGCCTATAGCCTATATGGAAGGCGTATGGTAGCATAAATAAAAGTGCTCCAGAGTCTAAATTTGAAAGAATGAGTCATAGTGCTCATAGCCTAACCAAGGTAGCCTACACTCTACACCATTAATGTTGCCTCGCTATGCTCTATTTTAGCTGATGTATTGCACCCATACTTAATTGACTAATATTAAACGACTATGCATCTTTTTCACGATAAAGCTAAGGTTTAGTAAGACCATAAACATTGTATAGGCTATGTTAGGCCCCCTACAGTTCGAGAACAAATATGAGACCAAAACATAGGCCTAAAAATTTAGCACTTTAGAAGTTTAACCTACTCTACAAATATCTTCGATACCACTCAACTTTCTCACAAGGTTAAGTACATAGGTTATCTATGAAATATAGCTATCGATTTGACCATTACAGTTCACGAAAAAGAAAATATTACCGACATTTTTGGTTCATATATTTATATATAATTGTACGTAGGCCTAATCTTCGATTATACACTCAACTTACTAACAATCACCATGTTTATTGTTGTCAAATTAGGCTATATCTTATTATCGTATTATTCCTTTACACATGCTTACGAAAAACACAGTATATTAACCAACTGTCAAACTCAATAGTGCTATTTTGTAATGTATATAAAGTATAATCATTAGGCCTACCTATAGGCAGTGCGTCCTAAGCAAGTGGCGGGTAGGTGGCTAGGAGCGAGAGCGACGATGTTTCCCCTTGCACCGCCAAATCAATACTGATGGAGTGATCGTTATTTTTCTAATTTTAAATACCCATGACGTCGCAGGATAGAAGAAAAGAAAGAGGTTAAATCAGAAAACACACATGGTGTTTATTTTACTCATTATTAATATTACTTATATATACAGTATATACTATTAGTATAATTAATATTATTTTCAGATCCATTTGGGGGCCCCCTTCTCATGGGGGCCCGGGGGGCGATTTCAAACAGCCCCCTCCCGCCCCCCCCCTTAGCTACGCCACTGAGGAGAGGAGAGGAGAGAGAGAGAGAGAGAGAGAGAGAGAGAGAGAGAGAGAGGAGAGGAGAGGAGAGGAGAGGAGAGGAGAGGAGAGGAGAGAGAGAGAGAGAGAGAGAGAGAGAGAGAGAGAGAGAGAGATAAAGTTGAACAAAGGATACAATTTTACACAGGATATAATAGAAACGAAAAGGGGGAAACAGATTTAGAAAGAAAACATATATATATATATATATATATGCAGTAGTAGAAATGGGGAAAAAAGACGGGCCCGACAAGGAAAGAGGAATGAAAGAAATGGTGGGAGGGAATGGAAGAGAGAAGAGAATAGAACTTTCCTAAACTTAGAGCTATGTTTAAAGAAACTGACTGGAGCTTTTTAATTCACAATAACGACATAAATACATCTTGGAAGTTATTCGAAGCCACTTACCTAAAAGCAGTGCAAGACTGCATACCATCGAAAACTCGCCGTCCAGGCCATAATAATAAGCCCAAATGGTGGAATAAAGATATTTCAAACTGCCTGCTTGCTAAAAAAATTTGCTAATGATAGATTAAAATCCTCACAAAATGACGAAGAACGGCTGAAATTTGTAGAGCTACGACGCAAAGCCAAAAAGTTAATTAAGCAAAGTAAAAAGACCTTAGAGTTACATATTGCGAATCAAAGTAAAACAAACCCGAAAGAATTCTATAGTTATATCAGAAAGAAAAAAGTAGTTACTTCAACTGTTGGACCATTAGTCGATGAAAATGGAGAATACACCAAAGACGAAGAACAAATGAGTAATGCCCTCAATACCTTCTTTGCATCAGTTTTTACAACAGAAGACCTCGGTGATATCCCTACACCATCGCCGATTCAGATTGATAATTCAGATGTTTTAAGCAATATCACCGTACAGAGAGAGAAGTATGAATTGGTTTAGATACAACTCAAGGTAAATAAAACGCCTGGACCTGATACAATCTCGCCTAGAGTTCTAAAAGAAGCTAAGGATGAGCTCTCTAAACCACTGACATTACTATTCAATAAATCCTTGCAGTCTGGAACTATGCCCGATCAGTGGAAGCTAGCCAACGTAACACCGATATTCAAAAAAGGCAGCAAATCCCTATCCAGTAACTATCGTCCAATTAGCTTAACCTCAGTTGTATGTAAAATGCTAGAAACGGTCATAAGAGACAGACTCGTAAATCACTTAGAGGAAAATAACATACTTAAAGATACTCAACACGGCTTTCGTAAAAAACGTTCCTGTTTAACAAACCTCTTAGACTTCTTCCACGATATCCTCAACCTCTACGATGAGAGTAAAGCTGTAGATATTATATACCTTGATTTTCAAAAGGCCTTTGACAAAGTTCCCCACAAACGTTTACTGCTAAAACTAAAAGCGCATGGAATACAAGACGGTGTGTTGAAATGGATAGAAAATTGGCTCAGCGACAGAAAGCAAAGAGTAGTCATAAACGGTAAGGCATCAAAATGGACCAATGTAAGTAGCGGGGTACCCCAGGGATCGGTACTAGGACCAATTCTCTTTCTAATTTACATCAACGACATAGATGAGGGTCTCACCTGTACAATCTCAAAATTTGCTGACGATACAAAAATTGCAAATAGCGTACTCTCAAAAGAACAAGTTGACGATATGCAACACAATCTAGATAAATTGTCATGTTGGGCCCAAATTTGGCAAATGAGTTTCAATGCGGATAAATGTAAAGTACTACATATCGGATACCTAAATGAGAAAGCAAACTATTCGATGAATGGCACTCAGCTTAAGAATGTAAACAGAGAAACCGATCTGGGAGTAACAATATCGAGTAACCTAAAACCGAGTCAACAATGTTCAGAAGTTGTTAAGAAGGCAAACAAAATAATTGGCTTTATAGGCAGGTCATTTGAGCATAAATCCAAAGAAGTTATCCTAACCCTTTACAATTCCTTAGTCCGCCCTCTTCTGGAATACTGCGTTCAATCCTGGTGCCCTTATTACCAAAAAGATATAAACAAGCTAGAACGAGTTCAACGTAGAGTTACCAAAATGATACCTAGCCTAAAGAACAAACCATACGAAGAGCGTCTTAGAGAATTAAATCTATTTCCTTTAACCCAGCGCAGATTAAGAGGCGACTTAATTCAAGTGTTCAAAATCATCAAAGGCATCGACAATATGAACTGTAGTAAGTACTTCACTATCGACCAATCTAATTACACGCGGGGAAACGGTTGCAAAATTATTGGTAAATCTTTTAACTCGCACGAATCTAAGAATTTCTTCTTCAATCGAGTGTGACGCATGTCGAGTATGAGCATGCTGTACAGAACGCCCAGTCAGGCCCCACTCTCGCTAGGATCGTCAGGGCAGGAACTTTGGCTGTAGTCTGTGTAGAGTTTCCTAACTTAGTTTATGTGAGCCGTTGTACTATAAGTATTATAAATATGTATTTTGTTTTCATCTGAGTCAACGAGTTCTATTTTATATCATTAGTTATAAGTATTGTGTGTGGGACTTATATGTAATGATGAGAGGAGAGAGAGAGAGATATTACGTAACGGGGACCAGTGAGTGCGCCACGCGGGCAGATAGGCCTAATTCCCTCCTCCCTCCTCCCTTCCTCCCTTTCAGCGCGTGGGAAGTTCTTTGTCGATCCCAGATTGAGAGAGAGAATATGACGTCATGATTGCCAGTGGGCGGTCCTTAAGTAGTTTGAGATATGCCGCTAGAGGGCCGAGTATAAAAAGAGAGGTTCTTGCCACCATTCTTCAGAACTCATCAGGCAAAGCGACTTCTCATATCCCTTGCAACTATCCATATTCTTCCGACTGATGTGAACTTTCTCTACTCTCTGAACAGCCTATCTTCTTCTCTTCTCGTCCCTGTTTAACCTCCATGACCCCTTTGGTGCAGATTTAGTCAGCCAAAGTATTATCGCTTGAGTTCTCACGAGATAAGTGCCTGTTAGATAGCCTATTTTTGGAAGGGTTAACTAGAATAGGATTGATTGATGTTTGTTGCACTCGTATATGCATTTCCCTGTGTGCGATTATTCATGTTCCTGTTTTCTGCTGGTTTAGGCAATGCTAGACTGGGATAGGGTTTCTGAGTTGTGATTTCCTATGAGTACTAGGTTGCGGTTGAACCAGTACAATTGCAACGGAGACGTGGAACGCCTAGGTGGTCTTTCTGACTGTGTACCGTGGGAGTTTAGCACTGTGTTGCGAGTGAGGGCTTTTGCCTGTGCCACCCAACACTGTGCTATCTCATTTGCTTGACTTTGAGAGGATCGCCAGGAGAGAACCAGATACTAGTGATCTGGATCTCTCAAGAGAGCATCCCGTCAATTACCGTAATTTGGCCGCACAGTCTTAAGGACCTCGCTAGGCTACGAGCCGCTTGCTCAGCCATTGTCTCTTAACCTTAGATATCCCAGCTAGACTTTGCTCGACCAGCAGATACAGTATAGTATTGAAGCTTCTCCTTATGTATATTATTGTTTAAGCACTATTGATTTCATGTGTGGCACGCTTAGCTACTTCAGAGATTAGTGGCCCACGAGCACAATCTTAGTAGGCTATTGCCAGTGCATTGTCGGAGTACTTCTTCTTAATGTTTGCCATATCCTATTGCTTATTCTTATAATTCTTCTTATGTCAATTTAAAGCCTTTAATTACCAGTGAGTTATTCATTAAATTGCTGTTCAAAATCCGATACTTACTTCTTATGAGTATTCGAGAAGCATCTAACTTATCAGAAGATTCCTTGCTTGATGCTCGAGGACTATTGTTTAACGTAACGTAATAGTGCCGATCCGAAGTAGAGGGTGGAGGACTTCTTAAGTTCTTAGTTCAAGGGTGGATTACTTCGGCTTCGGCCAACACTATTCTTTAGTGTTGTAGTACTTTCTTCTTTGTTTGATTGTTGACCAGACTAGATACCTCCCGTCTTGCTATTAGTCTGTTGTGTGAAACGCTAGTACCGAGTTCTTGTATACCCCGTTATAGCAGATAGAACTCTGGAGGGTAGTGGCGTTTTTTGTTCGGCTGGCAGTACTCTGGGGTTGGGATCGTGTGTTTCCGTTGTGGCAGCGAGCCATACTCGAGTCCTGTGTAAGAGCCCTAGTGTACCCGAGTGCCCGGTCGTAACAAATGGCGACCTTGCTTAGGATTTTGTGAACAGTATAATTTTTTGCAGAGTTGTACAACATTTGTTTGTTCGTACTTTAGCGTACATATTGAAGAATATTTTTTTTGTAAGGCAATTAGGAGAGCATTTAAGAGACTCCAGTTAATTTAGTAATTAGTGCTTACATAAGGGAGTTTAACACTTTTGTCTCGAGAATTTTTTGTGAACTTCAGTATGTCGTGCCCTAGTACTGACGAGGAGCGAGAGATGCTAAGTGAGGAGGTGCCGTTAGTAACTAGTGAGGAGGATGCTAGACTTTTTGTGAGTAAGCAGTACCATGTGACGGAGGAGAGGCTGACTGGGGTGAATGTTTATGGCTTGCACCTGATAGCCAAGGTTTTGGGTCTATCCAATGTAGGAGGGATGTCCAAGGGGGAGCTGATTTCCTGGGTGTTGCGTGGGCGACATGGGGTTTCGGAGGAGAGGGCGTTTGGGGGGGTTCCTCCCCAGATCCCCTCTCACTCGACTCCCACAGTGCCGTCCACTCAGTTGCCGGAGGTTAGCACTCTCCCACAGAGGGATGAGCATTGGAAGATTGGAGTGCCCTCGGGCGGTGCGTATGGTGGTTCCCCAGTTCTTGCCCCCCCTCCTTCAGTAGTGGCAGCTCCCTCTTCCGGCCTGTCTCCTGATATGATATTTAAACTCGAGCTTGCTAAAATTGAGATTGAGGCTAGGAAGCAGGAGAAGGAGATTGAGGCTGAGTCTAGGAGGTATGCAATCGAGGCTGAGTCTAGGAAGTATGCAATCGAGGCTGAGTCTAGGAAGCAGGAGAATGAGACTAGGAGGCACGAGGATGAGACTAGGAGGCACGAGGCTGAGCTTAGATACGACTCCGAGAAATATTGTGCTCAAATAGATTTAGATAAGACTCGTGCAGAGTCGACAGGGATTCGGATGGGCCGTGAGGGCCAAGTAAGAGAACAGTCCTTGTCCCACTTAGTCAAGTTGGTGCCGGCATTTAGTGAAACTGAAGTCACAGAATTTTTTAATCGTTTTGAGAAGAAGTGTAGGGAGCATAATTGGCCTGAAGAGAAGTGGGCAGCTCTGGTCTCCTCAAGACTTACGGGTAAGGGTCTGAAGGCTTATGATGCACTGCCTTTAGAGTCTTGCATTGACTACCCAGAATTGAAGAGAGCTGTCCTACGGGCATACGAGTTGCAACCAGAAACATATCGATTGAAGTTTCGGGGTGTTACGAAGACTAGGGAGGCGACCTTTCTTGAACATGCCCGGGACTTAAAAGATGCACTTGCTAACTGGACACGTTCTGAGAAAGCTGAGACGGCCGAACAGTTGACTGAGCTGTTTCTGCTCGAGCAGTTTTATAAGTGTACAGGTGCAGAAATGACTTTAACTATTAAAGAAAAGAATCCAAAAACTCTACAGGAGGCAGCTGAGATGGCTGACCTCCGGCTATCATTAATTCGTGGGTGCGGGTCTGCCCAGCGTAGTGAGGCAGGTAACAAGGGGCGTGACGCCCCACCCCCCCGAGTTAGTAATATATCTTATGCAAACAAGTACAAGAGTTATGATACCAAGACTGACCACAAGACTAGCACCGTCCCATTTAAGAAGGGGCCGGGCCCTTCCCAGTACCAAGGGAAGCCCAAAGGGGAGTTAGAGTGTTATCAATGTCATAAAAAGGGGCACTTTGCAAGAGTCTGTCCTAGCAAACCACCTACAGCAGCTGTGTCTTTGGCCTGCAACATTGGTGTGTCTCTGAAGCCTTCTGAGTTTGCCCGGGGCAGTTCGTCAGAGGCTGAGGCACAGCCAATGCAGAAGCACCTGGGAGGCTCGAACCCTGCTCAGGATGTTTTTTGCGACCATAGAGGACGGGGTTGCGTGATGTGGGCGGGGCGCAAGCATGGAGTAGAGGTCTTGCGTGATACAGGTGCTTCCCAGACTTTGATGAAAAACTTGACTGGCTACCCTATAAATGCGGCTCGGGTGGTGGTGGTGCAGGGTATTAATGCAACTCGGTCATACCCGCTGGTGCGGTTGGAGTTGGAGGTGGATGGTGTGGCACGTGAATTGGATGTTGGGATTGTGGAGAAACTGCCAGTGGAGGGCGTCGACCTTCTTCTCGGCAACGACTTTGCAATGCCCGCTTCTGAGGTTCTACCCTTAGTCGTTGCCGAGAGGCCGGCCGACGTGAGTAGGGAAGAGCGAGAGTGGGTCGAGCGGTGCCAGGCACAACCCATGGCGTGTGCTGTCACCCGAGCTCGGGCAGCTAAAGTGTCACAGCCTAGTCCTCCGTCTTCAGACCAGCAGAGGAACGATCAACAGGAGGAGGCTAAAGCTGGAGTTGGTTTTAAGAGTTTTGACTCGGCGGCTCTCCTGGGTGATTCAGTATTAGCACCATTACTTAGTTCTGGAGTAGCCCCTGGGCCTGTCATCGAGAGTGACGAGGCTGGGCATGACGAGTCTCCACGACAGCAACGTTATGAACATCGAGAGAGACAGAGGGAGCAGCTCAGTATCGGGGAGGGTCATGCATTGCTCCGGGAGCAGTTAGATCGCTTGGCACCCTCAGATATACGTCGGTTGCAGCTGGAGGACCCTGAGCTCCAAACGTGTGCTAATGGAGCTGTGGAGCTCGACGAGGACGGTGATGCACAGCCGGGAGATTTGTTTTATTTAGATGGCATCCTGTATCGGCGTTTTCAAGACCCTAACCGTAGCTGGAAGATGGGGTCCGGGGTAGTGGACCAGTTGATGGTGCCGCGGGAGTGCAGGGATAGCCTACTGAGTTTGGCGCATGACACACCGCTGGCAGGACATTTGGGGGTAAGAAAAACGGTGGCGGCTTTGGGGAAGTTGTTTTGGTGGCCGGGGATGAAGTCTCATGTGCAGTCCTGGATAAACTCATGTGATATTTGTCAACGGGTCGGGAAACCAAACCAAGTTATTCCTAAAGCTCCGTTGCACCCTATTCCTGTAATTGGGCCACCTTTTAGTAAGATTGTTGTTGACATGGTTGGTCCCCTCCCTCCCACAAAGGCTGGTAATAAATTTTTGTTAACCATCATGGATGTTGCCACTAGATACCCCGATGCATACCCCATGAAAAACGGCATGGCTAAGACGGTAGTCAGTAACTTGTTGTGGTACTTTTCAAGGTACGGGTACCCGGAGGAGATTCAGTCTGATCAGGGGTCCAATTTCACCTCCAATCTCTTTAAGCAAACAATGCAACAGCATGGAATACGGGCGGTGGTATCGTCAGCGTATCACCCTGAGAGCCAAGGGGTGCTTGAGCGGTGGCATGCCACCCTTAAAAGCATGCTCAGGTGTTATTGTGCTGATAACGGAAGAGATTGGGATCTTGGATTGCCGTATGTACTGTTTGCTGCTCGGGAAGTGCCTGGTGAGAGCCTGGGATTTAGTCCAAACGAGCTGATTTTTGGACACCGAGTCAGGGGCCCCCTTAATATGCTGCGGGAAATTTGGGAAGGAACTGTGCCGCCTTGTTCCTTGTTGAAGTATGTGTTTGAAAGCCGTGAGCGCATGCTTAAGAGTCTGGAGATGGCAGGTCGGAATTTAACAGGGTCACAAGCTTTAATGAAGGACAGGTATGATCGCAAAGTGAAGCTCCGGGAGTTCATTGTGGGACAGGAGGTGTTGATTTTGTTGCCTTTGGTGGGTAACCCCTTGTCGGCGAAGTATACTGGACCCTATAAAATTGTGGAGAAAATTTCGGACCTAGATTACCTTGTTGCCACTCCAGACAGGAGGAAGAAGAATCAGTTATGTCACGTGAACCTGATAAAAGAGTATGTGAGGCGCCCCTCTGAGCCTCTCACTGTCCCTGTGTTGGCTTGTTGCGGCCGTGGTGGAGAAGGAGAGGGGGACAGTCAAGCTTCAGAGGAGGATAGCTGGGATCACCATGTTTCAGCGGATCAGTGGGCGGGGAACTCGAGCCTAAGGGCTGACGAGGCTATAGCCCATTTGCCTGAGCCGCAATTTGAAGCTATCCGTCAGTTGCTCGGTTTATACCCCACTGTATTCGCTGAACATCCAGGCCTCACTACTCAGGCTATGCATGATGTTGACGTGGGGCACCATCTACCCTTTAAGTCAATCCCATACCGTGTGCCCCCCATAAAACTACCCGCTCTGAGGGATGAGTTGGAGTATATGCTCGGTAGAGGGTTGATAGAGAAGGGTACCGTTAAATGGACTTCCCCCGTAACACTGCAGCCTAAACCAGATGGCAAGGTACGCTTCTGTATTGATTTCCGTAGGCTAAACGGTTTGACTCCAACTAACCCATATCCTCTTCCTCGGGTTGATGATAGTGTTGATAAAATTGGTAATGCTCGGTTTTTGTCTAAAGTTGATTTAGTAAAAGGTTACTGGCAAGTACCTTTGTCCGAGCGCGCTAAAGAGGTATGTGGTTTTGTGGTGGACGGGAGTACTTACCGGTGTAATGTTATGCCCTACGGACTTAAGAATGCACCAGCAACGTTTCAGAACCTGATGAATGAAATTGTCAAGGACATTCCAAATTGCACCGTATACTTGGACGATGTAATCATTTATGATGACGACTTTGAGAGCCATTGTGAGCACCTGGAGACCTTGTTCCGGAAACTTAGTGAAGCAAGTCTGGTAGTAAATTTGGCAAAGTGTGACTTCGTAAAAGCCACTGTGCAGTACCTTGGGTTTGTAGTGGGAAGGGGACAGGTGTGCCCTCCTCAGAACAAGGTACAGGCTATCAATAAATTTCCGCACCCAACCACCAAGAAGCAGATCATGAGATTCTTGGGTATGATAGGCTACTACAGACGCTTTATAAAAGGTTACTCTACGGTGTTGGCACCTCTCACAGATTTGTTATCTAAAGACAAAAAGTTTTTGTGGGCGCCTGAGTGTGAAAAGGCTTTTAATTTAGTGAAGCATTTGCTGTGTACTCACCCGATACTCAGGGCCCCAGACTTTAACAGGCCTTTTCAGCTGGCAACAGATGCTAGTGGTGTAGGGGCTGGTGCCGTCTTGCTACAGACAGACAATGAAGGTGTGGAACACCCAGTAAGTTTCTTTTCTAAGAAGTTCAATGCTGCACAAAAGAACTATTCTACAATAGAAAAGGAATTACTGGCGATTGTGCTGTCACTCAGGCACTTCGAGGTGTATGTTCCAGCCTATGGCCCAGTCGTGGTTATCTACACTGATCATCACCCTTTGAGATTCCTAAATCAATTTCACAATCGCAATATGAGACTGACCCGGTGGTCATTGATGTTGCAGGAGTATAACCTGGACATCCGGCATATTGCGGGATGTGACAATGTGATTGCGGATTGTTTATCGAGGGTAGATGATCAGTCGTAGGCTATCACAGGTGTATGATCCCGAAGAG
Source organism: Lithodes maja (assembly GCA_037953745.1). Taxonomy (NCBI): domain Eukaryota; kingdom Metazoa; phylum Arthropoda; class Malacostraca; order Decapoda; family Lithodidae; genus Lithodes; species Lithodes maja. The sequence goes on from JBAKBP010039071.1 coordinate 11,089, forward strand.
ATTGACACACGGGTAGCCTCCTGCTTTGGTTTGAGTAGTATTTTGCGCTTGGTGCTTGTTGGCTCGCGGTTGTAGCCCAGCGTATTGGGTCGTAAAGCAGGATTGTTGAGCGTTTGGTATAGAAGAAAATAGGCTGCCCTTATAGTGCAGCCGGAAAAAAACATATTAAAATATAAAAATCATATAAAAACTCTTTCTTTTTGATATAGATAATTGTATAAGTTTGTCATAGCCTATAGTGTTTGAGTAGTCCACGAACTATCAAACGGCTGAGCTGCTGTAAGCTCGCTCTGGGAGCATGATATTATGTCTTTTACTATTGTTGGGAGGAGTTATGAAATGTGAATTTTTTTTTTATATAAGATGTGTTTTAGTGATAAACTCAGCGTTGTTTTAGTGCCATGCGGTCGCTGGGTGTGAGGGGTTTGATGGGGTTCTGTATATCAGATTTTAGCTCAGGGTTGAGCAAGTAAAATCTTGGGGGAGGTGTGACGCATGTCGAGTATGAGCATGCTGTACAGAACGCCCAGTCAGGCCCCACTCTCGCTAGGATCGTCAGGGCAGGAACTTTGGCTGTAGTCTGTGTAGAGTTTCCTAACTTAGTTTATGTGAGCCGTTGTACTATAAGTATTATAAATATGTATTTTGTTTTCATCTGAGTCAACGAGTTCTATTTTATATCATTAGTTATAAGTATTGTGTGTGGGACTTATATGTAATGATGAGAGGAGAGAGAGAGAGATATTACGTAACGGGGACCAGTGAGTGCGCCACGCGGGCAGATAGGCCTAATTCCCTCCTCCCTCCTCCCTTCCTCCCTTTCAGCGCGTGGGAAGTTCTTTGTCGATCCCAGATTGAGAGAGAATATGACGTCATGATTGCCAGTGGGCGGTCCTTAAGTAGTTTGAGATATGCCGCTAGAGGGCCGAGTATAAAAAGAGAGGTTCTTGCCACCATTCTTCAGAACTCATCAGGCAAAGCGACTTCTCATATCCCTTGCAACTATCCATATTCTTCCGACTGATGTGAACTTTCTCTACTCTCTGAACAGCCTATCTTCTTCTCTTCTCATCCCTGTTTAACCTCCATGACCCCTTTGGTGCAGATTTAGTCAGCCAAAGTATTATCGCTTGAGTTCTCACGAGATAAGTGCCTGTTAGATAGCCTATTTTTGGAAGGGTTAACTAGAATAGGATTGATTGATGTTTGTTGCACTCGTATATGCATTTCCCTGTGTGCGATTATTCATGTTCCTGTTTTCTGCTGGTTTAGGCAATGCTAGACTGGGATAGGGTTTCTGAGTTGTGATTTCCTATGAGTACTAGGTTGCGGTTGAACCAGTACAATTGCAACGGAGACGTGGAACGCCTAGGTGGTCTTTCTGACTGTGTACCGTGGGAGTTTAGCACTGTGTTGCGAGTGAGGGCTTTTGCCTGTGCCACCCAACACTGTGCTATCTCATTTGCTTGACTTTGAGAGGATCGCCAGGAGAGAACCAGATACTAGTGATCTGGATCTCTCAAGAGAGCATCCCGTCAATTACCGTAATTTGGCCGCACAGTCTTAAGGACCTCGCTAGGCTACGAGCCGCTTGCTCAGCCATTGTCTCTTAACCTTAGATATCCCAGCTAGACTTTGCTCGACCAGCAGATACAGTATAGTATTGAAGCTTCTCCTTATGTATATTATTGTTTAAGCACTATTGATTTCATGTGTGGCACGCTTAGCTACTTCAGAGATTAGTGGCCCACGAGCACAATCTTAGTAGGCTATTGCCAGTGCATTGTCGGAGTACTTCTTCTTAATGTTTGCCATATCCTATTGCTTATTCTTATAATTCTTCTTATGTCAATTTAAAGCCTTTAATTACCAGTGAGTTATTCATTAAATTGCTGTTCAAAATCCGATACTTACTTCTTATGAGTATTCGAGAAGCATCTAACTTATCAGAAGATTCCTTGCTTGATGCTCGAGGACTATTGTTTAACGTAACGTAATAGTGCCGATCCGAAGTAGAGGGTGGAGGACTTCTTAAGTTCTTAGTTCAAGGGTGGATTACTTCGGCTTCGGCCAACACTATTCTTTAGTGTTGTAGTACTTTCTTCTTTGTTTGATTGTTGACCAGACTAGATAACTCCCGTCTTGCTATTAGTCTGTTGTGTGAAACGCTAGTACCGAGTTCTTGTATACCCCGTTATAGCAGATAGAACTCTGGAGGGTAGTGGCGTTTTTTGTTCGGCTGGCAGTACTCTGGGGTTGGGATCGTGTGTTTCCGTTGTGGCAGCGAGCCATACTCGAGTCCTGTGTAAGAGCCCTAGTGTACCCGAGTGCCCGGTCGTAACACGAGTTGTCAACTTGTGGAATGGGCTTCCCCGAAACGTTATAGACTGCATCACCGTTGATTCATTTAAACTCCGCCTAGACAAATATCTCGCATCAAACCCGCGACTGACTGCGTTTGTAAATGAATAACTTTATTTTATCCCCCCCTCAGTTACTAACCCATCTGTCCCCTACTAACTTCCTAATCCTGCCACGGACATTAGTTCCAGGGCAGTAATTCCCTTTCCAATGTTCCCTTACCCACTCTAAACCACTGTTTGGACACTTGATCCTCAGTGTTTTGGAGGACAAGCAACCTAGAAGGGTCACTGGATCTGTTGTTGCTTGATTTCCTTTGTACTCCTTTGTAATAAAGGAGGGAAGAATAAGAGAGATTAAGACAGTCAGAGGAAGAAGGAAAGGAAAGAAGTTGAGAAAGGAAAAGTTGGGGAGAGAAGTAGAGAAAGAAGATGGGAGAGAGAGAGAGAGAGAAGAAGAAGAAAGGCGAGGAAAGATGAAGGAAGAAGAACAGAGAGAGAGAGGAGCGAAACAAGGGAATATTTGGCAGGACTTGAGCACAACTCACGTTAATTTATTTTCTATTGATATTGACTCTCTCTCTCTCTCTCTCTCTCTCTTTCTCTCTCTCTCTCTCCGATAAACAGGACCCGACCGTTTTATTCAGCTATCTCACTTGCAATTTGGTTATACAATGGTTTTCAGCTACTGCTCGGATACGCCCACTGCCAAATATGCTAATGACACTTTATCCTATCCATTTCCGGCCCGCCTTCGTCAACATAAAATTAATTGGAGTCACAAGCTGCTTCCTATTCCATTTTCTCAACACACGTTTTTCACAGTGGAGGGACGCTGGTTCATCCACCAACCACTTGCAAGGTAGGCGTTTCTTACCCAGAGCTACCTTCTCTTAACCCACTCAGTACCGGGAACATCTTTTTTCATGATATTCTGCCAACTGTTAGACTATTTCATTCAACTTAGGAAAGACGTGTAACAATTATACTTCTACAGGCTATCATAATTAACACATTTTTCTACCGCAGATCCTTCTCAAGCTGCACAAAATCATCTAAATATAGCTAGAAAAAATAAAAAACCCGTTGATGGTACAAAAAGGGTTAAGAACACGAGCTTAACAGTCATAATGAGCAGTACCAACCAATACCCTTACTGACCCCGTAGTTGTGGTGTACACACATTGTGCACCCTTAAACAGGTCTTGTACTTCGTCCTGTTGGGGTCCAGGATCCCTCACATTTGGTACCTAGGGCAGCCACCTTTATTATATTTATTGTGATATATCTTCCAGTCCTAATAACACACACACACACACACACACACACACACACCCCTCCCTCCCTCTCCCTCTCTCTCTCTTTCTCTCTTTCTCTCTCTCTCTCTCTCTCTCTCTCTCTCTCTCTCTCTCTCTCTCTCTCTCTCTCTCTAAAGAACCTCATAAAGGAGTACAAACGAAAACAAGCAACAACCGATCTATTGATCCTTACGAGACTGTTTGTAGCTGAAACTACCTAACCTATGTGATACAAGGTAACGGTAGCACAGTAGAGTGGTGCTATTCGTTCGTAAACGCATTTTTTCGTTTCTATGTGAGTGGGGGAGACAAAAGGGAGAACTGCCTGTGGCGAGTGCCTGCCTCAGAGTTGAAAAAGTGACAGGGCCAAAATCAAGGGACGTTAGAGCCAAAATGCCTGGACACACGGAGTTTGAAACAATTTAAGTCATAGAAAGAGGGAAAGAGAGTTCCAGAGCTCAGCTGTTGAATAGAAGAAAGATTGAGAATAACATTTCACTCTTGGGTTGGAGAGTTGCAAAGAGTAGGAGTGGGATTGTGTCGCAAGACGGGTGCTACGTGCTCGACGAAGAGGGGGTGGTATACACTGAGAGAGCTCTGAGGAACACTGATTATTGTAATAGCGGTAGAATAGTGAG
>JBAKBP010039072.1:0-15384 GCA_037953745.1 Lithodes maja
CTACTACTACTACTACTACTATTATTATTACTACTGTGACTACCACTACTACTACTACTACACCGTCATCGACGGTGTGAATGAAAGAGAACAAATTACTGATTTATTTACTGACAAATTTCTAAGTATTCATGAAGACACTGCATATGTAACGGAATTTTTTTTTATTGAGGAATTTAAAAACACATGGAATGATAGTCGCAAAATGCATATAACAGTATCAAGTGTCAGCTTAAGAAAGACGATTAGTCAATTGACATCCGGTGTAGGTCATGATGGTATACATGCTCTATTTCTTAAAAATGCCTCCGAACGTGTCTTGATTAAGTTAATGTATTTCTTTAATATTTGTTTCAGCCATTGTTATCTGCCTCATGAATTATTAAAAGGAACTATGACACCAATCATTAAAAATAAAAAAGGTAACGTAACTCAATCGGACAATTATAGATCCATAATGCAATCCTCTTGCTTGCTCAAAATATTTGAAATAATTCTTTTAAATATCCTAGAAGACAAAATACAGCTTAACCATAGGCAGTTTGGATTCCGGAAGGGTATGTCCACTACTGATTGCTGTTTCACACTGAAAGAGATAATGCATAGGTATTCAAAGATGAGTAAATCAGGAATAGTAACTTTCATAGATTTTTCAAAAGCATTTGATAGCGTAGATCATTTCATTCTAGGTTCAAAACTAATGAAACTCGGAATTCCTTCTGATATAGTCTATATACTTATGCATTATCTCCGAAATCAGCTTGTTAATGTATCTTGGAAGGATTATAGAGGATCCTATCGTTACCTAGAGAAAGGAATTAGACAGGGAGGTATTATATCCCCTTTCCCTTTTAACATATATGTGAATGAAATTATCAATGAAATATGTAACATGGATATTGGCTGCACACTGGGCATTAATAGGTGTAATATACTTGCTTATGCAGACGATATTGCACTTATCGCTGGATCAAAAACTGATATGAATATTCTCTATACTAAATTCTGTGAATTGGTAAACAGCCATAAACTTTTCATTAATAAGACAAAGACAAAATGCTTTATATTTGATAAACAAAAAATCACTAATCCTATTGATGTTATTACAATGAATGGCGATACCTTGGATGTAGTAACCTCTTTTAAATATTTAGGTCACTTAGTAAGCAGTAATTTTGAAGATACCGAGGACATAAAATATAGACTTAATAATTTTTATGCAAGTTTTAACAGTGTCAAGAGGGATTTTACTTACGTAGATTTAGATACTCTTAGTTTCTTGTTTAATTCATATTGTAAGCCTGATTTCGGATTATCTCTATGGAACCATTCTAAAACCAAAAAATCATGTATGTTCAAAACTTTTAATATTGCATATAGTAAAGCCATGAAAAATATGCTGCGTGCACCTGTTTATGCTAGCAGCCATGAATCAGCCAATGCATGTAACCTGTTATTATTGAACCATCAAGTATCACTGATACAATGTCGGTACGCAAAAAGACTTGAAAAATCTCCCAACTACATAATAAGAAGCAGTATGCCACTTTTAAAAACAGGTTATTTTTATAGTTATGTACTCAAATTAATGAGGGAAGATTATAATGTGAGCATTGCGTTTGAAGAATTAGATATTATTATTTCTAGGATAAATTGGTTCCAAAACCATGAAGAACGAAGAATCCCAGTGATATTATAATCAGGTAGACAGGTTTGTAATTGTTTGATATGGGCTAACATATTATGATCTATCCATGCGCAATACCATGGCTATACATGTCAAATGTTACAATGTGCGTGTAAGTAAGATACTTGCCCAAGTTCATGTGATACCATAATGACATTTTGCTGTAACTTGTAACTTCTGCTGTTTAATAGTAGAACAGTATGAATTTGTGCCAGAGATGTACACTCGACCGAGAAGCGGTCTTTGCACTGGCGCTCTGAACATTCTGGAGGTGGGTCGAAGTCTTGTGGTGGTGCCTCACAGACGTGTGTTTCCCCCGATTCATTCCGTTCACACTGGATTTTGTGTGGCTCGCCGGTGTGAGGATTGTTTTTTGGTCGCGTGTGCCAATGAGCTTGATATTAATGCCCGCCGGATATACAGCGGGTATTATTTTTATTATTTTTTATTATTTTTATAGTCGATTTGTAAATAATTATACTACATTTTTATTACTCTATTCTGACTTATTCCCCTCCATATGTAATATATGTAAATTTATGTATATTATGAAATAAAGACTGATTGATTGATTGATTGATTGATTGACTACTACTACTACGAAAGGCGGCCACTAGCTTTGATACAGAAGGTCGTTTGATATACAATTAAACTTCATGACAAAAAGCTAAAATTAATTATCATCCAGCTTCAAGAGTGCTCTCGCTCTCTCTCACATACTTACGCTCACACACAACCACACACTGAAACAAGCAGAAACACACCCACAACCACACTCTAAAACACTCACACACACACACACACACACACACACACACACACACACACTAAATCACATCAAAACACTAAACAAAAACAAAACCACACACACACACACACATCAAAATACACAAAAAGCAAACACACAACCAAACACTCAAACACACACACCCACACCCGCGCCAGAAAAAAATACCATTGGGCTAAATACGAGTTTAAAGAGCCATGGGCAGAATAATACGAAAACCCAGTGAACGAGTGTAGAGAGTGTGTATACCCCAGGTGCTAATGAGGCCGCTCGCTAGGCCAATTAATTATTAACACACCTGCCATTACGGAGGAGGAGAACCGGGACTCATTTGTCGGTGGTGGTGGTGGGTGGGTGGGTGGGGTTGGGCGGGTGGAGAAGGAGTGAGGGAGGGGAAGGGGGGGATGGTGGTGGGGGGAAAAGAGAAGAGTAGAGGATGTAGTGGTAGTGGTGTTGGGGGATGGTAGTGGGGATGGAGGGGATAGTGGGGGCGGGGGGAAACAGAGGAGGTAGTGGTGGTGGTAGTGATGGAGGAAGTGCTAGTGGAGGAGTAAGTGGTGGTGGTGGAGAAAGTGGTGGAGGAAGTGGTGGTGGTGGAGAAAGTGGTGGAGGAAGTGGTGGAGAAAGTGGTGGAGGAAGTGGTGGTGGTGGTGGTGGTGGTGGAGGAAGTGGTGGTGGTGGAGGAAGTGGTGGTGGTGGAGGAAGTGGTGGTGGTGGAGGAAGTGGTGGAGGTGGTAGTGGCGTTGGAGGAAGTGGTGGTGGTGGAGGAAGTGGTGGAGGTGGTAGTGGCGTTGGAGGAGTGGTGGAGGCGGTAATGGTGAAGGAGTGTGGTGGTGGTATTGAAGGAGAGATGATGGAGGAAGTAGTGGAGGTGGTAGTGCTGGTGGAGGTGGTTGAGAAGAGGAGAGGTGGACAGGTAAGTGGTGGGGGAGGTGGTGGTGGGGGTGAAGGGTTGTTAGGGGACTTGGTTTTCTTTTATCCAGCCTCTGTTGTCTCTGCGCTCTCTCTCTCTCTCTCTCTCTCTCTCTCTCTCTCTCTCTCTCTCTCTCTCTCTCTCTCTCTCTCTCTTTCTCTCTCTCTCTCTCTCTCTCTCTCAGCCATTTTGAGAACCAACACAAGCACTAACTGTTGGGAAAATCAGTTTGGATGAATTCGCACTGGCTTTTTGGGTATATGTTTAACATCAGAATTGACCTTTTTTTGCAAACTTGAGGTAATGGTTGAAGTCAATCACCTAACTCATTTTGTTTTACTACTACAGATCCTTCTTAAGGGGAGACTGGCCGTTTGTTTGGTCTATTAATTAATTTATTCATATATTTAATTTTTGTTTCCTCCCTAGACCTCCATCAATCTTAGAAAAACACCCCCTAGACCCCCCTTCAAGATAAATTTGTAAATTTTTCGGTAGAAAAATTTCCCGGCCGAAGGCTGGTTCCTCTTAAATTTGCAGGCTCGCTATCGCTCGCCAGGAAATAATCGACACCTAAATGACACGAAAGGTCTTAAAATTGACAACGAAATGGGGCGAAAGATATTAAAATCGCTAAACTAATGGGCCGAACGTCTTATTATCTCAAAACTAGTGGGGCTAAACATTAGGGAGAAGGGGGTCCAGAAAAACGGTCTGCCTCCCCTTAAGCTGCACAAAATCGTCTACATAGAACTCCAACCAAACTACAGGAGGGGTACAGAAGGAGTCAATTATGTTCCCATCAGTTATGAGTGTTTATATGAAGAGGACATCAAACAATATTACACACACACACACACACACACACACACACACTTACTTTCACAAAAAAAAATCATACATTTTACTCCTGTTACTATATTCAGCGAACTAAATACACAATAGGCTCAAAAATTCAACTCTTCAAGTCATATTTGAGAGAGGTCTACAGTTTTTTTTAACCCCTATGATCACTATATCATAATCTTTATTCAGCGTAATTATTCTTAAACCGTTATAATATAATAGTAGTGTGGCATTAGAAGCGAGAAGTAAACTACAAGCCTTTTCAATACAATAGCAATTACATTTTTAGAACCTTTGCTTGTATATATTTTTTTAAAGAAAGTTCTTTCTCAATCAATCATTTATAAGAAGATAAGAACATAAGAAAATGGGAGTCTGCAGAAAGTCGATTGGCCCACACAAGGCAGATCACTCTCACACCCAACCCTAGTTATAAGGCTTAATTGTATAAGGTAATTTTTATTTAATAATTAATAAGGTGGCATGTACAGTCGCAGTAAATAATTTTGATACAATTCGAAGCCTCGAAACATTTAATGGAACTTCTGAAATACAAATATCGGGTAAACAACTAATATAGAAATACAATTCAGCCCCAGACAGCTTCGAAATGTATCAAAATTAATGACCGCGATTGTACATTATCGTCCAAGCATTATTATATTTGATTATATTTGTTATTTATTTATTTATTTTATTATTAAAATAACCAGATTAACGAAGACCACCATACCACGCAAAAGGAAACAAACCGACGAAGGGGAGACAAATATAACCAGCACCAACAGCCAACAACAAGGAAAACGGAACAGGAGAAACGAAGGAACAACTCAACCAGAATCAACAAAAGCGAAGGAAAGCAGGAATAAGAGCCAAACACCGAAGACGACCAGAATACCCAAACTTCCCCACATCACCAACACAGAAGACCACAGCAGAAACCAGAAGCAGAACATACACACCGAGAAGGAAAACTCACCTCCATCACAGAAGACCGACGCGCCAGTAAAACCATGTGTGGGAGATAAAACCAAAACAAAGCCCACCACATCTAGCCGCCCAAACAACACCTGTGAATCACTACCTTATATCAAACGAGATGCCAGAATTGTCACTATCAAACCTGATATACCAACCACACCAGGCAAAACACAACTTCACACCCACACCACGAGGCCACAAAGAAGAAAATAGTATTCAGCCAGGGACAAAAGGACCAACATCGACGCACTAGCAAGGGACACTTGTGCCCTTCTTCAGCCAAGAAGTATACTCACCTGCCCGCTAACTTCTAAGGGGTCCTACTAATCCCCCCGGAATACGCCCCCTTGGACTTATGACCTTCTGACCCCCGCACACCTGACCTGGGACATCTCAGCCAAAGTCGTCCCTACCCCGGCGAAAACCTGGACAAGGCAAGCAATTCTAGGGTTTGGTTCAATGTACAGCTACTGACAAATGTTCGTGAGTTCTTGCGATTTTCTTTATGCAAAAATAACTATTTAGATTGATGTTCGGATCAAATCAGCTATATAATAATATATACTTACTATGTATGTATAACTATATAGTTGCTTTGATCTGAATATCAATCTAAATGGATAGATTTGCATAAAGAAAATTGCAAGAGCTTCCGAACATTTGTCAGTAGCTGTACATGTCCACCATTTAGCCCTAAAATTACCCTCCCATTCAAGGATTATACTGAAACCATGGTGAATATCTTTCGAGGTCTAAAGAGTTCTTTTCCCTATTGAGGAATTAATATTATCACATGCCATGGTATAGTGTTTAATAATAAGATCCCTAATAGGCTGCACCTTTGGTATTAGAAGCATAACCGTCGGACATTTCCCCACCTTACTTCTTTTACCAAAACCGAACTCTAAAACTATAGAAAAATACTTGCCATGGTAAAGATCATTCGACTAGTTTAGGGCTTTGTGAGATACGTTAACAACGGCACTCTACATATAAAAGTCCTTAGTGTATCTGTCCGACGCCATGGTTGAGGACACTTATAATTAAAAGGTTTAATCACCGCCCCTGAGCTCTTTGAACCTCTTATAATGGTCAGTGGCAGATCGAGCGAAATCAGTAAGTTCATGATCTTACTATCTCCTCACGTTAGCCCGATACCTTGTCGCTGTGTCATGACACTAGAGGCATTGTATAAAAGACTCCAAATCAAGAGTACCGATACGGAACTTCACCACCGATTAGCATAACGGTCAGGATAGACGAGTAACTCTAGCCCCAGGAAATGTCCTAGGTTATTACTCGCGTTAGTTCGATGAAAGTGTCCAATGTCATGACATCAAGGAACTATCATTTAAGACCCAAAACCAGCTAATCCATCTCTATCCCAAACTACTCATCAACATAAGGTGAACTAGCTATAACGGCAGTCCCCAAATTTAGACTCACACCAGTTTTTAATTCACACCAGTGCGACGGGTGGATCGAGATAAACGTAGAGTCCACCATTGAGACTGTTTATTTCCATGATTGTGATCAGCAAATCAAGATAAAGATAGAGTTCAACATTGAGACTCTATTTATTTTCCTCAGTGCGAACGGAGACTATTATCAAGACGTCAACTATTTAGACTTTAATTATTTCTTGAAGTTATGAGATTTGCTATAATTGTGGAAGCATAGTAAAAGAGAGAGATAGCTAAGAGATCCCTAGTTCCATTGCGGATCCTCGCCCGTGCTCGGCACATTTATGTTATAACCATTTATTCACGTATAAATATTAGCATTGTTAAACTTAGCGATTACATAAATAAAATTATTCATCAAATGTACACAGTGTTATATGTTATCCTTTGTTTCTTCTGTGAATGTGTTGTATGATTTTGACTTCTCCAGTTAAGTAGAACCTACCAATATCCAATCTAAACCTGGTAAAAACCCTGGTATAACAATTATTTTATTTTATTATTATTTATTATTATTTATTATTTTATTATATATTTATTAATTATTTATTTATTTATTTATTTTTTGTCGGCAATTCGCGTTCAGCTTTATTGCGAAAAACTTAAAGTGTTCCATCATGTTTTTTCCGGTGGACGAAAATTGGCCGCACACTATTTTTTGAAAACACGCTCAACTTTTTTTTTCAACTTGGGTGTAAAAATAGCTCCTTCTTTATTTATATATATGCACACACTATTTCCTGGACTTTGTGATGGGTTCTGTATACTATTTGCAATATTCTGAATTAATACTGAAGCTTTACTAGACGGAAATACACATACTGTACAGTTTATATATTTACTTTTATTTGTATCGTATTTTAATATATAAGTTGATTGTGATAAAATGTAGAGGGTTGGCTAATGGGTTTCAGGCTTTACCTCGATGTATGTGTTGGGTGAGGGCTGGTACTATCCAGAGTGAGGTTTGGCATCTTTTACCAAACCTCATCCGTTCCTGTCTGTCTCTTTTACTGTCCTAGTATTCCTTCTGGGGGCGGTAGGCTAGGAATCCTCCTCCCCTTGTAAAATTCACCTACTAGACGAGACAGAGAAATGGGCAAGGGAACGCAAAAGTAGTCTCGGACTCTGAGAATTGGAACTTTAAATGTTTTTTCTGTTCGGTCTCCGTCTCGAGTCGGCCACCTACAGATATGGGGTATGTGCCTGAGTACATACCGTATACTGTATAATATATATATACCGGTATATATATATATATATATATATATATATATATATACTGTATATTATTATGTTCCCTCCACAAACCGACTTTACTCGTAAACTCAATTAATGAAATCAACAAATACATGTGGCAGTCCAGGGATTCGAACCTAGGATGCTCACACAGAAATTCAGTGCATTTATCCACTGCGCTACGAAGACAGTTTATATATTTTTTTTTCTATGCGCATGAAGGAGACAAAAGGCAAAGCTGCCTGCAACGAGTGCATCTGACAAAAGGGATGGATTTGTCCCCTTGTTGTCCCCACACTGAGATCCGAATTCCGAGGTACATGACCAGTCCTTTAAAGGGATACTACAGTAAAAACTCGCTATTTCGGACTAGTTGGGGGGGGGGGGGGGGGAAACCCAGTCCGAAATGTCCGAACTCCGGCTGTGTCCGATCTAAAAGAGGACAAAAATCCGACCTGAAAGAGGAAAAAACCGACGAATATTGAATAAGGAATAGTGAAACGGGAACAAACTTCACCAGGGGCCGAGCTGGCCGTTAACAGGGAAACGGGAGCAAACTTCATGCAACCATGACAACGGAATAAATGCGACCTCGACATCAACCTAGAAAACGGAGGCTACTCTTTTCGTACCCTAGATTTCAATGTATTAATATAATAGCACATACAGTACTGTATAGTAGTTTATGTGGAACAATAAGTAAGGAACAACATTCACCCCTTCATTGAAAACCGGTCCATTTACTGTCCTCCACCTCACTCCACTTCTCCACCTCACTGTCCTTCTCCACTTCACTCTCCTTGACCACCTCACTCCCCTTCTCCATCTCAAGTGATATCGAAGTCACGTTACGCTTTGGGAGGCATGATAAACGGGAATATACACGGAGGAGATATATAACACAACAGCTTCTAGATCGTACTGACGCGTCGGACCAAGTGGGTGACTCAGTTCAGAGCCTAGCCTTTATACCGGCGCTCCGACGGAACCCCGTTTTGACGGACATTCACCCTTATGTTCCGGGGACGGGAGCGCATCATCCGACACCTTCGAACTGACGGAAACATCTCGGGAACATACGAGATATCAGACTACGTACATTGGACGGTTATGACGGACATTTGCCCTTATTTGTCTGAAAACTGTTAGAATCTTCCGACACTGTTAGAGACTGTCGGAACGATGACGGAAATGTCCGGCAAACGGAAGTACGTATCCGGGAGGCCGTTGCTGGTCCGGCAAGTACGGGTTTCCGACATTTAGAGGTCCGACGTAGCGGGGGTTTACTGCTCGCTTTTTCTGCACCCCCTTCTCCCTCGTGTTTATCATATTAGTTTTGAGATTTTAAGACGTTCAGCCTATTAGTTTAGCGAGTTTAACACCTTTCGCCCCATTTGGTTGTCAATTTTCAGACCTTTCGTGCAATTTAGGTGTCGATTTTCCCTGGCGAGCGATTTTTAATAATTTTAAGAGGATTCGGCAGGGACATTTTTCTACCGAAAAATGTACAAATTTATCTTGCAACAGTGTTTCAGTCTATAGCGTCTCGGGGAAGTCCATTCCACAAGTTGACGACTCGATTGAAGAAGAAATTCTTGAATTCGTCCGAGTTGAATGATTTACTAATGATTTTGCAACCATTTCCCTGTGCGTAATTTGATAGGTCAATCGTAAAGTATGTACTACATTTCATATTGTCAATGCCTCTAATGATCGTAAAGAATTGAATTAGGTCGCCTAATCTAAGCTTGGTTAGGGGAAAGAGATGTAATTCTTCAAGACGTTCCTCATATGGTTTGTTCTTTAGACTGGGTATCATTTTAGTGACTGCGTTGAACACGTTCCAGTTAGTCTATATTCTTTTGATAGTAAGGGCACCAGGACTGAACGCAATATTCCAGGAGTAGGCAAACTAAGGAATTATAAAGAGTGAATACGGCAATTTGGTTTTCCGTGTAAATCCCTCTATGGTTCGATACGGATAGGGCAAGGAACTTAAGGGGATAGTGGCCGTTTTGGGGGGTCTATTAATTAATTTATTCATTTATTTTTTAGTTTCCTCGCCAGACTTCCATCAAGCTTAGAAATACACCCCCTAGATAAATTTGTAAATTTTAGGTAGGAAAATGTCCCGCCCGAAGGCCGTTTTCTTTTTAAATTAAAGGCTCGCTATCGCTCGCCAGGAAAAAATCGACACCTAAATAGCACGAAAGATCTTCATACTGACAATGTAATGGGGCAATAGTCTTATAATCGACAAACTAATGGAACGAACGTCTTAAAATCTCAAAAACTAATATGCTAAACACGAGGGAGAAGGAGGTCCAGAAAAAGCGAGTAGTACCCCCTTAAAGAATACGGTATTGAGTTCTATAGTTGGAAATGGGTATATGGCTTCTAGGAACATTAGGAATACGGCAATACAGTTTTGCTTGCGTAAAGGCGAGGTCACACGAGCGATTTTTCCGGCAATTATCGATGAGCAAGTTTTGTTCTCACAATATTTTGGTGTTCTTTCACACTGGAATCGGAAACTAGGCTGCAATCGGGGGTATTAAGTGTTGTCATAGATTCCAGTGGTTTTCGCTCAAAAAGTGTTATTGGTACCTTTATAGTTACTGGGAAAAGTGCTTATCCCTCAGAGTATTAGTCAGTGTCCGAAAATGTGTGAAATATATGACAATACTTATTAACCTCGACCGTACATTATGTTTGGTGGCCGAGCTCTGATATAACTTAAATGTTGAAGATATCAGACTACAATTGCCCATAAAAATTGATGGAAAATGCGCTCGTGTGACACCGCCGTAAATCCCTCTACTGTATAGCTCGATATATGGTTATGGCAACACTTATCTGTAGGACATTAGGAATACAACAATTGGTTATTCCATAAGGGCATTTCTTTGTTTACCCCTTTCTCTCATGTTTAGCCTCTTTAGTTAGTTTTTTTAAGAGATTTACCCCATTAGTTTGGCGATTTTAAGACCTTTAGCCCCATTTCTTTGTCAATATTAAGACTTTTCGTACCATTTAGGTGTCGATATTTTTCCGGGCGAGCGATAGCGAGCTTATACTTGAGGAGGAACCGGCCTTCGGCAGATACATTTTCAACCGAATTTTTGTATAAATTGATCTCGCAGGGAAGGTCTTGGGTGTAACTATTAAGCTCGATAGAGGTCTAGGGAGCAAATTGGAAATATGTGTGTGCTAATAAAAACAATTAACAACATAAATAAAATCAAACAAAACAAAACTAAGTAAATAAAATCAATTAAAAACGTAAATACAAAAAAAAAAAAAAAACTAAGTAGTTATAAACAATTGAAAACACAAATGCATAAAAAAAAAAAAAAAAAGTAAATCCCTCTACAGTTGGATATGGCAACACTACTCTAGGAACAATAGGAGTATACGGCAATGGATCACTTGCGAGTTTGAGGCTATAAGGAAGTTGGAGCCGTAAACATCGCTATTAAACATAAATACAATACTATAGTAGATGTGTAATGGATAAAACGTATGTTGAATTTAGTTGTCTGTATTTATAAATTGACTACAACCGCATTTTAGCTGGTTTTATTCTATTATATTCTATATACTCAGGCCCAATCCCCACTTTTCATATTTTTTTTTCTTTAAGCTGGTAATTCTAATAAATATCAATGTAAAAACCTCCAACTTCCTTATAACCTGAAAATCGCAAGAGGTCAATTAGATCATCTTTGCCCCCCAAGTGCCGACTTGCGAGTTTCGTTCTATAAGGAGGTTGGAGCTGTAGACAACGATATTTAACATAATTTACAGCTAAAATACGGTCTTAGTACATATATAAATACATAAAACCCAATTCAACATTTCATTTATCCATCAGAAACGTATATTATCATTGCACTTATGTTTAATATCGATGTTCTCGGCTCCAACTTCCTTATAGAACGAAATTGCAAGTCGGGAATTACCCCTACGGTACGAAGCGCTTATAGCATAAACGACAGGAGGTTCATCGTCCCCTCTATTCAACTAAATCTATCTGTATTCAAGCTGCGTCTTAATTTGCGTCATTCAGTTGCGAGTTATATTTGCAATCAAGGTTCATCAGCGACATCAAAGCAACTGTCAGTCTCTCTCTCTCTCACTCTCCAACACACACACACACACACACACACACACACACATACACACACACACACGTACACACACACACATGAACTCAATTGCGAGGGAGGGAATGGAGGCAGAGGCAGCATCAACGAAAAGTAGTTCAAGTATAATTTTTAGTTCCCAGCAAGCCCAAGTATAAACAAGGATTATCAACAAGCAAGAAGATCCATTTACACACGCCCGCGCGCTCACCAACTTGTACACTCTCTCACACACACTCACACTTACCTACACCCACACACCCAACAACCTGTGCACAAGCACACACACACACTCATGCACACACACACACACACACTCTCTCTCTCTCACACACACACTCACACTTACCTACACCCACACACCCAACAACCTGTGCACAAGCACACACACACACACACACTCATGCACACACACTCTCTCTCTCTCACACACACACACACATACTCATGCACACACACTCTTTCTCACAAACACACAGACACAGACACACACACACTCATGTACACACACACGTGCTCATACAATTAACAAGTATTCACACTGCACGCAAAGTTTAGTAATTACCGTCATTCATGAAAATACCACCAGGAAATAACCCCCCCCCCCTCTCCCCTCAACACACATACATACATACACATACCCTCCCCCTGTCTTACAAGTATAGGTACACGTGAAGAGACGCACACAAACAACCTTCACGTACATATGAAGAGACGCACACAAACAACCTTCACGTACATATGAAGAGACGCACACAAATAACCTTCACGTACATATGAAGAGATCCACACAAATCAACCTTCACGTACATATGAAGAGATCCACACAAACAACCTTCACGTACATATGAAGAGACCCACACAAATAACCTTCACGTACATATGAAGAGACGCACACAAACAACCTTCACGTACATATGAAGAGATGCACACAAACAACCTTCACGTACATATGAAGAGACCCACACAAATAACCTTCACGTACATATCAAGAGATCCACACAAAACAACCTTCACGTACATATGAAGAGATCCACACAAAACAACCTTCACGTACATATGAAGAGACGTAGGCTACACAAAGCTAATGGAATGAACGTCTTAAAATCTCAAAACAAATATGCTAAACACGAGGGAGAAGGAAGTCCATAAAAAGCAAATAGTACCCCCTTAAAGCAAAATGCGAATCGAACCCATTTCCCAGCAATTTCTGACTATACTTTCGGTTTGGCAGCGTGCGATTTCATTTTTTTTTTTAAGAATTGGGCTAACTTACCGATACCTAAATAACTTTTTCCTTAACCCCTTATGTACCGGCTACGTCTTTTTTTTTACTTTATTCTGGCTACTATTAGACGATTTTATTCTATTTAAAAAGAGCCCTCAGCAATTAACAGGCTTTGAACAAGCTCACTTAAGCTTTTTGTTTTTTTGTTTTTTTTTTGCTACAACAGATCCTTCTTAAGGGGGTGGGCCGGTTTTCTGGACCAATTTTCCCCTCATGTTTAGCCCCATTAGTTTTCAGATGATAGGATCTTTGCCCCCTTTGTTAGTCGATTTTAAGACCTTTCGCCCCATTTCTTTGTCAATATAAAGACCTTTCGTGCCATTTAGGTGTCGATTTTTTTCCTGGCTAGAGATAGCGAGCCTGTAATTTTAAAATAAATCGTCCTTTGGCCGGAAATTGTTTCTACCAAAAATGTACAAATTTATCTTGAAGGGGGATCTAGGGGGTGTATTTCTAAGCTTGATGGAGGTCTAGCGAGGAAATTAAAAAATAAAATAAATGAATAAATTAATGAATAGCCCAAAAAACCGGCCACTACCCCCTTAACATATTTCGCATAGGTACACTCATATGCCATAGTATCTAGCCCACACATAGAATTAATATTCGTGTACTTCCCCTATTTATATTTAGGGATGTATATTTCTGGAAACGAAATTAGGATTATATTTGTCTATACATCAACTGCCAAACAAGATGTACAGTCGCGCTAATAAGTCATGGCGCAGCTGTCATTACGTTTGGGTCGCTCGGTTCTGTATTAATGTCTGTCAGATATTGAATAGGGTGGGTAAGTGTAGGGACATGTTGGTATATCTCACTCAAAAAGACGAAATCATGTGTAAATATTGCTGATACCAAATAAAGATCAAAACATAAGTGGTGCCGAGACATCACTTATTAGGCCGACTGTACTCATGATTGAAAAGCAAGTTCTATCCAAATATCAGTCCAGATAAATATAATTGCATAAATAAACCCATAGGGTGTCCACGACTTCTTAAGAGTGGGCTAAAGACTACGGTATCCGAGTGTACCGTTACTTTCACTTTTTGTCCGATTTTTGCATGTATTCATTATTTTTCTAGTTTTCTCCCTAGACCTCCATCAAATTAAAAAAAAAACATCCATTAGACCCCCTTTTTAGATTAATTTGTACATTTTTGGTAGAATAATGTACCGGCCGAAGGCCGTTTCTTCCAACATTACAAGCTCACTATCGTTCGCCAGGGAAAAAATCGACACCTAAATAGCACGAAAGGTCTAAATATTGACGTAGAAATGGGGCGAAAGGTCTTAAAATCGACTAACTAATGGGGCAAACATCTTAACATTTGAAAACTAATGGGGCTAAACATGAGGGAGAAAGTGGTCCAGAAAACCGGCCCATGTCCCCTTAACTTGAATTATTGCCGATTAGCATACATAAATCATATTCATATAAAAATCATTAACCCCTTCTGTACCGGGGAGGTCCTCCTGTTGTCTTATTGCCAGCTATATATTTAGACGTATTTATGCAGCTAGGGAAGGATCCGTGTTAGTTGAAAGGGTTAAGGGGAGATCTCCACTTGAGGGATTTTTTTTTAACCCCTTTCTCCCTCATGTTTAGTCCCATTGCTTTTGATATTATAAAACGTTCGCCCCATTAGTTTAGCGATTTTAAGAACTTTCACCCCATATTAAGACCTTTCGTGCCATTCAGGTGTCGATTTTATCCTGGCGAGCGATAGCGAGCCTGTAATTTAAGAGGAACCGGCCTTTGGCCGGGACATTTTTCTACCGAAAAATGTACAAATTTATCTTGAAAGGGGGTCAAGGGGGTGACATTTTTAGATTGCTGGAGGAGTAGGAAACAAACTAAAAACCTCCCCTTAAGTGAGATAGTCTGTAGCCTCTTAATTGCTACACCTCCGCATTATGGTGAATACAATACAATACACTTGCGAGTTTCAGGACTGTAAGGAAGTTGGAGGTTTTACATTGATATTAAGCAGAATTACCAGCTAAAAGTACGGTTGAAGTACATTTATAA
>JBAKBP010039073.1:0-15382 GCA_037953745.1 Lithodes maja
GTGGGAGATGAAGGATAAGGATAAGACAGTGGTGGAACATAAGGCACTGATTGATTATATATGTGTGGATGAACGAATGAAGGCATCTGTGCTGAATGCTAGGATGTATACTGTATAGGGCTATTGGAGGGGGTCTGTCTGATCATTAATGTAGTAGCAGCTAAAATTAAAATACAAAAGAAGTGGGTGAGGAGAGCTGGAGGCAGGCGAGAGGAAGGTGGAATGGCGAGGAGGGTGGAGAGGCTACAGGAGGAGGAAAATAGGGAAGAGTACAGGAGAGCATTAGCAAGACGACTAGGTGGGTTCTACATGGAAGATATGGAGGAAGTGGAGGAGATGAGCTAGATGTTTAAGGAAGAGATCTGTGCAGCATGTGAAGAGGTGCGTGGAGTAAGGAGAAGAAGGAGGGGAATGAAAGGTACAGCATGGTGGACAGAAGAGGTAAAAATAGCTGTAGAAGACAAGAAGAAAGCGTATAGAGAGTAGTTGGGTAGTAGAGGGAATGAAGATTTCGAGATTCAAAAACGAGCGAGGTATGTGGAGAGAAAGAGAGTGGTGAAGAGAGTAGTGAAGGAAAGTAAGAGAAGAGTAGATGAGGAATTTGGAAGGAATCTGACTGTAAAATGGAGGGAGTGTAAGAAACTGTTCTGGAAAGAAGTCAAGAAAGTTAGGGAAGGTAGCAAGGAAAACAGTAAGGGTGTGAAAGATAAGAATGGGAGAATGCTAGCCGAGAAGCAAGAGAGAGTCGAAAGATGGAGGGAGTACTTCAATGAGTTGTTAAATTATTATGTTCCTTCCAACAACCAACTATACTCCTAAAATCGATTTATGAAATTTACAAATACATGTGGCAGTCCGTGGATTCGAACCCAGGATGCTCACACCGAATATCAACACCTTATGCATCGCACCACGAAGACAGTTAAAGAATGGTGGACACTGCCTACGATTTATTATGCAACTTCGAATCCTGCATATCAATCTAAGCATGTACACACATCCCAACTGCAACTCACGTAGGCTATGCATATGTGAATGGAAAGAGCAATTAATGGGGCCTTAACCACTAGGGAAGTCCTCTCGATAAATCACTCCTGAACCAATATCAATTATTATGTTCCTTCCAACAACCAACTATACTCCTAAAATCGATTTATGAAATTTACAAATACATGTGGCATGTAAGGAATGAAGCGCCAGTAAACATAGTTGGATGGGGTATGGGAGGGAGAAGAAGAGAAGTAGTGGAGGATGGGGTGGGGATCAGGAGGTCAAAGGTGTGGGAAGCCATGAAAAGAGTGAAGTTGGGGAAAGCACCAGGAACAGATGGAGTGTGTGGGGAAATGTTGAGGTATGGTGGTGAGTTAGTGATCGAATGGGTATGGAAATGTGCAAACTAGCATGAGAGAAGGGGAGTGCACCTGATGACTGGAAGACTGGCATAATAGTCCCCCTATATAAGGGTAAAGGGGAAAGAGGAGTGTGTGGTAACCACCGAGGAATATATCTTCTAAGCGTAGTAGGGAAGGTGTACAGTAGGGTAGTGATTGAGAGAGTGAGAGTGAGAACGGAGACATGGATAGGTGACGAGGAGGGAGGTTTTAGGAAGGGAAGAGGATGTGTAGATCAGATTTTTACTCTGAATTGTGTTGTGGAGAAATATCTGGAGAAACAACAGAAGGTGTATGTTGCCTTTATGGACTTGGAAAAGGCCTATGACAGAGTGGATAGAGAAGGTATGTGGAAAGTACTTAGAATATATGGAGTAGATTGCAAGTTGCTGAAAGCAGTGAAAAACATGTATGAGGGTGCAAAGGTGGCAGTATGTGTGGAGAATGAGCAGAGCGAGTTCTTTGACCTGAATGTTGGGTTGAAACAGGGGTGTGTGATGTCCCTGCGGTTGTTTACTGTATATATGGACGGAGTCATGAAAGAAATGTAAGGAAGAGCAGTGGATGTTGCTGTATCGCTAATAAGGGAGGGAAATGAGTGGAAGCTGCCTGTACTGCTGTTTGCTGATGATACAGTTCTGATGAGCAATAATGAATGAGAGTTGCAAGGTCTGGTAAATGTGTTTGGAACAGTGTGCGAAAAACGGAATCTGAAGGTAAATGCGGGGAAGAGCAAGGTTATGGTCTTCGAAAGGGGTGAAGCCACAGAGTGTGAGGTGAAGTTGAACAGTCAGGCTATGGAGATTGTCAGCTCATTTAAGTTGCTGGGCATTGTGTTAAGTAAAGATGGGACTATGAATGAAGAAGTGCGGGAGAGGGTGCAACAGGGGAAGAGGGTTGTAGGAACGCTGAAAGCAGTAACAAGAAATAGGGTGGTCAGTGTGGATGTGAAAAAGTCCTTGCATGAGAGTGTGGTAATCCCGACACTGACTTACGGAAGCGAAGCATGGACGTTTGAGAAGAGACTCAGACCAAGAGTGAGAGGGGTGGAAATGAGTTACATGAGAAGTGCGTGCGGAGTTACATGGAGGGATAGACAGACGAATGAGGAAGTAAGAGGGAGGTGTGGTGTGGAGGTAAATGTGCTGGAAAATGTGGAAAGGAACAACTTGAGATGGTTCGGCCATATGGAATGTATGGGAAGCGAGAGAATGACTAAGAAGGTATATGAGAGCGAGGTGGAAGGACAGAGAGGGAGATGTTGACCAAAAGAGAGGTGGAAGGATGGAATGAGGAAGTATAGGGATGAAGGCGGTGATGGTTGGGAGGAGGGGCGTCAACTGACTGGGGACAGAGGTGCATGGGGGTAGTTCGTTCGTGGCCACCCCTTTGGGGAGCACGGCGTCAGGTAATAGATAGATGATAGATAGAATTATCTTATTGTGCAGTTTAGTTAGTTGCACACTCCTCAGCTCCTGTCTTCCTTTATATATCAGCTATAATCTTTAATTTTCCCACTCTCAGTATTGTGTCGTGCCGTTTCAGTTTATGTTGGCTAACACGAAATTATTATATGCTGCTGTATCGGAGGTTTTATGGATTAACTGTGTATTTCTTATTTCTTACCTCAGAGATATTATTTCCTTGGCTATGCTTGTAGATTCAGCTGATCACTGTAAACATGTTTATAAAGGAATGTTTTGATGAGGTTCTTGGTTCAAGCAAACACTACTCTGTTGGTTTTTGATTGTTTATTAACCAAGAAAAATAGAATTATGAAGCGTGGCTTTAAAGTTTGTAAGGTCTGTATAGGTACTGTATCTGCCCAACTGGGAAGTACCTAATATTTTAAACACTCTATAAAGATAAAGCAACTAGAGACTGATCTAATTCCTGTATATGATATTCCTGTAAAAAAGAATTGGACATGTTAAGAATCGTAAATAAAGTATTAACACACACACTAATTAATGCACAGTATCGTACTGTCACTGTATACTTCACTTGTATAACACTATCGTCTACCATAGCCTGATAAGGGGGTAGTCTTCCCTTAAGGCCGATCTGACTGCTACTGATGCCTGGCCTTACTGGAGGAGACCGGCTTTCTACCAGTGTGGCGTGACACTCTACTTAGTTGCTAGCAATCATCTTGGTGTGGCTGCAATTCTCTGAGGGAAGCGTGAGAACCCTTGCTTACATTGCAGGAATCATACCAAGGCTTTTATAGGTGTGGGTATGATCTTCTATAGGTGAGATCATCCCAACTAGAAATGTACAGTTGCATACTTAAGTTAGTGACTAACTGTTATGATGGTGTGAGTTATATATGTTATTAACCTCTGAAGTGCGCACGGGGGTAATTGAAAACCTCCCCCTGTGCTGACGTATTTGAGGTTTTTCGTCACTAAAATATTCATTGTACCATTAATAGCATTAATAATTATCCATATGCGCCTATTATGGGTTGATTATAAAGGTATTAACCTGAAACAACAATAAAACGAGTGAAAACAGCGTTTGGATGGTCAAAATCGGAGATATAGCCCGCGAGTTGTATAATGTATGGGTGAGGCAAGCTACCTTCCCGCCAATTTTCCCCAAGGCCACTGCGACACAGTCGATCGATACTCTCTCTCTCTCTCTTGCACTCGATTGCTATCAGTGATGACAACACCCTGCTTGCAACTCGCTAATGTTAGCACGAAAATATACCTCAGAATAAGGGAATAATAGGGAAAATAGGTGATAACTAAGGGATAGGAGGAAAGTGGGGAAGGAGGGGAGGTAGAGGACTGAGATTTTGCATGGCCCAGGGCCAAACAAAAATAAAAAAATAAAAAAATAAAAATATATTTTTTTTTTTTTTTCGATGTCAAAAGTTGATTTTTAATTTGACTTACTCAGGAGAGTCTTCCCGCAGTCCGCCGGGGGAACTCTTAAGAGTCTTCCCGCAGCTCCCAGGTTAACACCTAACGAGCGGCCTAGGCGGTAAATAATATGTAGCCACCAGCGGGGTGTTTTTACCCAAAATAGGGTTGTTTACGTGATCATTTTCATGCCTAAATAAGACCCAGAGCGTAAAACAAGTATCTATCCCTGATAGGGCATAAACAGAGCCTTCCAATGACACCCCAACTATCCTTGTACGACCGCTAGTTTTCTTGCAACAATCGCGCAACACGAGTGCAAAAACCATGTAATTCGGTACTTTCCCTAAACAATTCACTGTGTAGCGAGTGTGAGAGGGTGGAGGAGGGTGGGATTCATGTCAGTTGGTCCACCGCGGTGGTCTGGAGCAGTCATACGCTCGCTACTCTCCTGCCACCACTTGTCTCTCTCTCTCAGCAACATTACGTGCTGAAAATGGCACACAACTTATGTTGTGAGCCACCACATAGTCCAAATTTCTTTCACTCGACTTATGTTGCGCGCCACCAGTTAAGGGTTAATACGGCCTACTCTAAAGTGTACAGTCGCTCAAAATGTGCTGTTACACCTCTCGGCCACGTCAGCTGAGGCCCACCGAAGTGTAAATAAAGAATAGCTAACATACCTGTATATATAGATACACATTTTATTCATCCCTATGACTTATATAACCCTGTTCCCAGTGTATAGCAATGCCAATCAAAGTGTGATAAAGGTGAGGACCAAACTTACACGTTAGCATTAGCAGTTGCCTGCTTTACCTCACGCCTAAGTGACAGATCAACCCTGAATGGAAGACGAAGGGAACGGCCTACTAGGATAAGGTTGTTGACGAGAGTCAATGAAGGGGGCTAGTACTGTAGGAAAAAAATATTTTCTTATTAACTAACTAAACTAACTAGGTTAGTTAAACTCTGAAGAATTTTATGGTTTTTCATGAGGTTTTAGTGCTCGAATGAATGATGAGGTTCAATGAATTACCTGTGATGGACAATGATAATAGGGATGAACTCTGAGGAGGTTAGTAATCAGGGCGATATGCTGATGTGAAGGAAGCATGAAGATTAGTGAACTCCGTACTTCGCAGAGAACAGGTGCCTGACACATCCTATGATTATTAACTACTATTCCTTGTCTAGACTAACAAGGAACACCTGGATCTGGTTGTGAATGCAAAGATCTGAAAAGTTGCAGTTGGGATGTGTGTACATGCTTAGATTGATATGCAGGATTCGAAGTTGCATAATAAATCGTAGGCAGTGTCCACCAACCTTTAACTGTCTTCGTGGTGCGATGTATAAGGCGTTGATTTTCGGTGTGAGCATCCTGGGTTCGAATCCACGGACTGCCACATGTGTTTGTAAATTTCATTAATCGATTTTAGGAGTATGGTTGGTTGTTGGAAGGAACATAATAATTCTAGCAAGTGTTGATGAAACACTGGGAGCCGTGGAACAGTCTTTAAATAAACCAGTCAGTCACAGATGCTTGAGTCAAGGTAAGGTCGCACGCAGTTTTGTCCGGGGACATAAGGAAAACACATACTCAGGACGCACATACAGGGGAAGATACTTGGACCTACATGAATAAAGGAGTCTTTGTTTGTCACAGTCACAAATTGAAGTTCGTCGGAGATGAGCATCATCTCTGCTGTATCAGTAAAGGTCAGTAATCATCCGTGTATAAGAAACGGGAACGAAATAATTCATCAGTCATTGTAAAACGTGAGGACTGGAACTGAATGTGGACTATAAATGATGAGAGTGTTATAACTGTTTCCATTAGAGAATATCAGAATGTACAGTTGTCTAACTAAAATAGCGGAATCAGGACAAAATTATCTTTCGCTATCTCAATGGAGGTACGGAGATGTTCAACAGGTAGTAGATCAGTGGTGACCCGTCTCTGAGATCACCACTTTTAAAGAATTTATCACATTCGTCATCGCTTTTGAGTCGTAACTCAAGACTCTATTATGCTTTTGCTGCGTTCTCCAGGACAGTGAGTCTTTTTCTTAGCTTTTCTACTACAGAAGCGTTGGCTGTTCCAAAGATCTCATAGGAGAGTAGGCCACCAAATTTAACAGTCCTCTCTTCGCACGTGTGCGAGTGCGAGTGTTTGAACCAGGGTAAGGTCATCAGGTAGAACCAAAATGAATCATCCGGAGATTACGATTTAATACGAGCTATGCTAAAACGTGAAACGTAACTGTAAGTCGCAAGTCACCAGGCATCATCTGATTAGTTAGTAGGGAACACACTATCCAGGTCATCTTTCTCGGGAGAAAGGGTAAAAATTCTATTTGCAGAGGTGCAGTAGAATTCTTCGCACATGGCCAGTAGGATGTACTGGGATGAGCGGCTTGCTCTGTCAGATGAAGTGTCGTTAACAGAAAGAAAAGATCTTCTTTTGTGGATCTGAATTGTAATTACTACTTTTTCAAGTAATTATGCTGTTAGTGTCCTTAGAGGAATGTTCTATTAAATCTGTGGCATTAACAGAACATCGGTCCTCTCTGTTAGCATATTGGAGCTTCTTGCCGAAAATATGCAGGAGTGTCTGCGGAGCCAGTCTGGAGAGGTACAGTTGGTTTGCACCGTAGAAAGTAGGTATACAGGTATGTTATGGCCTTTTTGCGAGTGTTGAGTTCTCATCCGGATTAACCTGTAACCATCGAAATGATTCTGTTTCGTGAGTGGTAGCGTCTAGATTAACAAACTTAGTCCTGAATGAGTTAAGACGTTCTTATTGATTCTAGACAACTTACCTTAACATTGACTATGAAGAGGAATATTGAGCTCTCTTCGGCAATTATTCTTATCATTATTGGATCGGATGCGTGTAAATGATCTGGAAATGGAAGTTGGATCTTGCTAAAGACTTTCAGTTGTCTCAGCATCCTATTTGACTTAGAAGTAAAATCTAGAGGAATATTGATTTATGCATAGGTTTGCTGTAGCAAGAAATCATGGTAGAAGCTTGTCTTTACCAGCGGAAGCTAGTCTTGTATACCTGTCTGTAGGTTATGGAAGACTCTTCAAGGCAATGTAAAGCCATCTAGGTTTTCCTTGACTTCTAGATTATCTAAATGATACGTATGATGTTCCAAGATTTCAAAGATAGCTATGGTAGCTGAGGTACTTTGCAGTCAACTAGTCCAATTGAGAATGGGATCTGTTGTGCAAATACATGCTTTCTAAAGTAGATATCACCCATTTATTCTTTCACATTGTGCTTGTCTTCCAACCTGTTATCGGCGAGGAGGTGCCTAGGAGAGGAAGAGCGAACAAGCGAGGAGCGTACGAGCTTGTTGGCAATTGGGTCCTTTGTATCCGTCTTTAAGCAGGAATACGACGAACTAGACTGAAAGATTATATTTAACACTAACCAGCTTTCTTCTCAGGTACCTTGTGGTAGCACAAGAGAGTCTTTTGGTAATTTGTCGTTTACTATCCCTCTTAACCTCTAAAGCGCGAACTGTAAGTAATGGACACCATATAACTGGGGGACGATATTAGGCCTCCTTCCCGCCTAAAATCGTCATTGTACGATAAATATCGTTATTACTTATTCATATGCGCCTATTTTAAGTTTAATATGAAGATAGTAACATGTAACAACAATAAAGCAAGTGAGAATACTGTATGGATGGTGTAAATCGCGAATTATTGCCGACCGTTCATTCATGAGGTGAGAGACACGCGAGGCCTACACCCTCCTTTCTCGATGCCTGGAGAGAGACTGAGAGTCTGAGGCTTGTCTCTCTCTCTCTCTCTCTTTCCCACGCATAGACACACGCAGCACCACACCCTAGGATCGGCTTGGAGATATTGGCACGGTAAATACACCAATAAATATGGGAATATGAGGGAAAATAGGTGATAATTGAAGGGGGAGGGAAGGAGAAGGAGGGGATTTTGACACATGTGGAGGAGTGATAGTAGGTATGGAGGGGAATTATCTAACTTAAACACCATTTCTGTTTTTTTAGGTGCTACTGGGGCCTTTTAAAAGTGTTTTGTTTAGGCCTTACCTCGTAAGAGTTTTCTCGCTTTTGTCCACCAAAACCTCTTAAGAGTGTTCTCGCCATTCCCGGGTTAATAGTCTTTCAGTAGTACATCAAAATAGCGGCTTCAGGCGTTGCTTACTGTCTGCACATATGAATTGTCCACCATTGTTGGTACAGTCGGTGCCTACTGTAGGTAACAACCTGATGGCATTTGCTGTTTCTGAAGTACTGCAATCGTATCTGAAATGACATATACACGGCTGTATGTGTGTGTCAATGGGAAGTGTCTAACCAGAGGTTCTTAGTGCAATTGAAACTGTGTCAGATGAACTTGTGGTTCTGGAAAAGACATCATCTTCTCCGAATCCATAAATAGCTTACTTATTGGATTTGTAGTGGATCTAGGCTTGCTCGTCTTTCACTTGGCTTCGTTTAGGTCTGTAACGAGATCACCGGGGCAACTTGCACGATTCTGGAGAGTGTGTTAGCTGCCACGTTAGCTTTTACCCTAAATACAGGTCGGGTTAGCTGTAGGAATGTCTCGTACCACCGCGTTAGTCTGCCAGTGAGAATTCTATCACCTTTGAATACCTTTTTGTCCTTGCCTGGCTGTCTGAGTAGAGGTCAAACGAAGTCTCAAGGCTAAACTTTCACTAAGGTTTCAACTCCCAAGATGCTGCAAGGGTTAACCTTTCTGTGTTGTGATATCTAGTCTCTACTTTATTCAACACTTTCCTTATGTATCCAATGACTAGCATCTTGACTAGGTCACTTGGCATCTTGAATACTGTACGGAGCTCTTGTGATAAGAGTCGTTTGTACGAGTGTGAAATGTTGAGCATGTTTTTACTGAAGTATTTAGGCAAGCATTCTGAAGAGCTCTGCCTTGTAAGACTTGGAAACATCTTATTATAATTCTAACCATAAGTTTGTAGTTTAAGTGTGACTGTAGAAGGTAATGAACTGCACAGATCGTACTATTCGATGTGAATCCTTTCTGCTCGACTCGAGATTAGCTTATTGGGACATCACAGATACCGATCGTGAATGTACAGTCAAGTCTTCTTATGTCTATCCATGAGGTGATGGAGGTCCACTTAAGAAAAACTTAGACTTTTGAGATGCTTTGAAAAACTTTGTTCCCGTTATTCCTATGGCTTGTAGGAGCTCTGACGGATCAGGCTGTGAGAAGTATTTCCTTAACTTGGCTAGAATATGCTGCATGGTTGTCTTTGTGGTGATCAACCACCTAAGACTATCCCGTTCTTGGTTACCAATCGGGTTGGTGCCAACCAAATGAAGGACGTGTGTCGTAGACTTACCTAGATTTACTTTTAGGACTATGTAGTGCGTTGCGAGATTTTTTAGTGTTTTTAGCAGTACACTGCGGAAGGCGACTACAATCCTACGTCTAGGTCTTCGTAGCTTCAGGAGAATGTTTAGCTATGTGCTGAGATACCGGAGTAGATGCGCGAAATAATTCTATAAGTCTACGGAGTTTCATATCCTCTACAGGGTTTGCCTGCAGGATGTCTTAGTACCTTGTATGCCGTTGGTAATGTACTTACGTATGCTGTAAATGAGTTTATTTTTCACATCTGTAATTTCGAGTAGTTTTCTGGAAGGCGTACCCTATTTTTCTCATAAATCCTTGTTATTTACGGATACTTGTTATTTACGGATACTACTGGGGGATACTATTTAGGTAACCCAACTGGAAGGTATGCACCTTCTCTAGCATGAATCCTTTTTGGCTTTGGATGTGAACGAGTGATTCTGGTTTGCAATACGGCTCTTGATCCTAGCACTCATGGACTTAAAGCGAAAGCTCTTAGGATCTTGCAGGTGAAACCGGTAATACCTGTTGACACAGTCGCTGCTTATGATCGAATGCAGGAAAGAATGCGTAATGCGTGTTGTGTATGTACTTCGACAATGCTGACCCAACTGTGACCTATGCACCGAGTACTCGGAACATATTCCAAGGATCTTGAGCAAGCTAACTGCCCATACTTGTTGGAACAGATTTTACATGATCAGTGCTGGGGATAGAGCGGGTCGAACACAGTACGGAGTACCAGAACAACGATGGGTGAAGCTCAGGCTGTGAGACTTCAGGTTGATGTGGTCATCTTTCAGATTCATTATGTCTTGGACATAGATAATCTGGACTTGTGCGGAATCTTGTATTTGTTTAGGCGTTTCTGCTACGCGAACTATGTGAGTTGTATGCGATACCTGTGTGAAAAGGTGTCGGCCGCCACAAGAATGTATTTGGGTTATGTGTGGGACCTTGCGGTGAGGTTTAATCCACCACGTGAAACTGTCTTAGTCACGTATAACCTTAGTGTGAGGTTTTGAGTGTGACGTAAATTGTCGACCATTGAGGGGTCTCATTCTCTGCAACTCTGGGGAGTTTGCGTTGCAGAGAGCTTATAATTGTAGTCTTGGGACTACAGGATTCCGACACATGTGAAGGAAGCAAGATCCTGAAGTTGTCGAACAAGCTCTTGGTCTAAGCCTAGTACTTCCACGGCATTTGTTCCTTGTGTCGTATTCATCATTTCTAGAAATTGAACAATCTTCTCGTTGTTTTGATCACTCTTTTCGTAGAATCTGAAAGCACCATTGCGGTGTTCTTCTGTGACTGGATTTGTGATCCATTCCGTTGTTACGAAATGTTGCGTGATATTGAGTAACTTTGGATAGCGTTTCCAGCATTTACACTCAGTATGCCCAGCTTTGTGACATTGATCACACTTCTTCTGGGGTGCGACCGCTCTCCTTGGAGGCGGTTTTGTCGGACGGGGTCTATGACTCGCCACGCAAGGGTGCCCTGTTGTAATACCAGCAACTGATAATTCTGTTACTAATTGTCGAGGTCTCCTTATGTGTGCTAGAGGAGTTAGCTCGGGCATCTTAGTGGGGACTTTATGCTATGACTGAGCATCCACGTGAGATTTGCCTCTGGCTGTAGCCGCAGGAGTATCTGTAACAGCTGTAGTCGGAGCTGTAGCTGTCATAGCTGTAACTGTCATAGCTGTGACTCTCATAACCGTAGACGGAGCTATAACTTTAGTTATAGCCGTCATAACTGCACCTGGAGCTGTAGTTGTAAATTAATTTGACATAGCTGTAGCCGGAGCTGTAGCTATCTGTAGGTGTAGTTGGTTCTTCTGAAGCCTTCTCTGCACTTTCATCTACCAAAAAAATTCAACCCTAGCCCTAGAAATTTGAAAATGTGGAACCTTCCTCATTAGTACATAGTACAGGTAAGGAGGCAGTAATGGTCTCAGGCTCCGTAGCAGAGGAGACGCAGGTATTGTACACAGTGTATTTGGTGGATACTTTCCGTTCTGCTACAGAGATAACACCTGAACTATGCACTATTATTAAAACATGTAGGACGTAAGTAGGGGAGAAATTCTGATAAATGCATTGCAGTCTCAGAGTAATATAACCTTTGTGCCTGGGCGACACAAAGGGCCTAATATTTGGTTTGCAAATATGTTAGAAGTTCACTTGCGCTAAGGATGTATCAGGGTGGCCCGATGTCTCCTTGAAAGAGTTAGCTAGTATATCAAAGGAGTACAAAGGAAATCAAGCAACAACAGATCTAGTGACCCTTCTAGGTTGCTTGTCCTCCAAAACACTGAGAATCAAGTGTCCAAACAGTGGTTTAGAATGGGTAAGGGAACATAGGAAAGGGAATTACTGCCCTGGAACTAATGTCCGTGGCAGGATTAGGAAGTTAGTAGGGGACAGATGGGTTAGTAACTGAGGGGGGGATAAAATAAAGTTATTCATTTACAAACGCAGTCAGTCGCGGGTTTGATGCGAGATATTTGTCTAGGCGGAGTTTAAATGAATCAACGGTGATGCAGTCTATAACGTTTCGGGGAAGCCCATTCCACAAGTTGACAACTCGATTGAAGAAGAAATTCTTAGATTCGTGTGAGTTAAAAGATTTACCAATAATTTTGCAACCGTTTCCCCGCGTGTAATTAGATTGGTCGATAGTGAAGTACTTACTACAGTCCATATTGTCGATGCCTTTTATGATTTTGAACACTTGACTTAAGTCACCTCTTAATCTGCGCTGGGTTAAAGGAAATAGATTTAATTCTCTAAGACGCTCTTCGTATGGTTTGTTCTTTAGGCTAGGTATCATTTTGGTAACTCTACGTTGAACTCTTTCTAGCTTGTTATATCTTCTTGGTAATAAGGGCATCAGGATTGAACGCAGTATTCCAGAAGAGGGCAGACTAAGGAATTGTAGAGGGTTAGGATAACTTCTTTGGATTTATGCTCAAATGACCTGCCTATAAAGCCAATTATTTTGTTTGCCTTCTTAACAACTTCTGAACATTGTTGACTCGGTTTTAGGTTACTCGATATTGTTACTCCCAGATCGGTTTCTCTGTTTACATTCTTAAGCTGAGTGCCATTCATCGAATAGTTTGCTTTCTCATTTAGGTATCCGATATGTAGTGCTTTACATTTATCCGCATTGAAACTCATTTGCCAAATTTGGGCCCAAATGACAATTTATCTAGATTGTGTTGCATATCGTCAACTTGTTCTTTTGAGAGTACGCTATTTGCAATTTTTGTATCGTCGGCAAATTTTGAGATTGTACAGGTGAGACCCTCATCTATGTCGTTGATGTAAATTAGAAAGAGAATTGGACCTAGTACCGATCTCTGGGGTACCCCGCTACTTACATTGGTCCATTTAGATGCCTTACCGTTTATGACTACTCTTTGCTTTCTGTCGCTGAGCCAATTTTCTATCCATTTCAACACACCGTCTTGTATTCCATGCGCTTTTAGTTTTAGCAGTAAACGTTTGTGGGGAACTTTGTCAAAGGCCTTTTGAAAATCAAGGTATATAATATCTACAGCTTTACTCTCATCGTAGAGGTTGAGGATATCGTGGAAGAAGTCTAAGAGGTTTGTTAAACAGGAACGTTTTTTACGAAAGCCGTGTTGAGTATCTTTAAGTATGTTATTTTCCTCTAAGTGATTTACGAGTCTGTCTCGTATGACCGTTTCTAGCATTTTACATACAACTGAGGTGAAGATAATTGGACGATAGTTACTGGGTAGGGATTTGCTGCCTTTTTTGAATATCGGTGTTACGTTGGCTAGTTTCCACTGATCAGGCATAGTTCCAGACTGTAAGGATTTATTGAATAGTAATGTCAGTGGTTTGGAGAGCTCATCCTTAGCTTCCTTTAGAACTCTAGGCGAGATTGTATCAGGTCCAGGCGTTTTATTTACCTTGAGTTTATCTAAACAATTCAATACTTCTCTCTCTGTAACGGTGATATTGCTTAGAACATCTGAATTATGAATCTGAATCGGCGATGGTGTAGGGATATCACTGAGGTCCTCTGTTGTAAAAACTGATGCATAGAAGGTATTGAGGGCATTACTCATTTGTACTTCGTCTTTGGTGTATTCTCCATTTTCATCGACTAACGGTCCAACAGTTGAAGTAACTACTTTTTTCTTTCTGATATAACTATAGAATTCTTTCGGGTTTGTTTTTACTTTGATTCACAATATGTAACTCTAAGGTCTTTTTACTTTGCTTAATTAACTTTTTGGCTTTGCGTCGTAGCTCTACAAATTTCACCCTTCTTCGTCATTTTGTGAGGATTTTAATATATCATTAGCAAATTTGTTTAGCAAGCAGGCAGTTTGAAATATCTTTATTCCACCATTTGGGCTTATTATTATGGCCTGGACGCCGTATTTTCGATGGTATGCAGTCTTGCACTGCTTTTAGGTAAGTGGTTTCGAATAACTTCCAAGATGTATTTATGTCGTTATTGTTAATTAAAAAGCTCCAGTCAGTTTCTTTAAACATAGATCTAAGTTTATGGAAGTTTGCTTTCTTGAAATTAGGGACTTTTTCGATGCTACTATTTGGTTCGTTACTAGTAAACTTTAAAGTGAAAGTTATCGTACGATGGTCGCTGTTACTGAATTCATCACCAACATTCAAATTCTCTATTAATTCTTCTTTTGTTGCAAGTACAATGTCAAGAACGTTATTACCACGGTCAGTTATCAGTCAAGTCGTCAAGGTCAGAAGCAAGTTTTTGTCCCTACTTCTTTCTCAAACTGTGTGTCTGACTGAGGCTCAATTCCTGCTCCCTCTAATTCATCTTCTGAGCTGCTCTCAGATAGACTGTCTGAGGAAATTAAATCTTCCTCAAGGTGAGGTGACTTTTGTGTAAAAGGATTAAAGGACATAGGGGAAAATGACACTTTTGGTAAAGGTACCTGGACTGAATGTCATTGACAAATAATCCCACAATAATTTTAGCACTGGCACAATATTTTGGTAGTAGGGATTTCTCTTAACCACACACCCCTACCCATGTTTTGTATGGATGATAATGGTGGTTAGTCTGATGAGTGAACAGTAGAAATAGTAATACAGGAAAATTCTGGAACATTTAGGTTAGTAAGGAACTGTAGGAACACTCTCACTAAATGGGTTAAAAGACACAATGTAACACAGGCAACAGAAAAGAACGTTTTGATCCTCTGCTATATACACTTCTTCTGAAATTGTTACTGGTAAAATAATATTTACTATAGGCCTTCAAAAATGTGTACTTCTATGTGAGAAAGTAGAAATAAAGGAAGTAAATACATAATATTCTTAGTGCAAGATAAAGTTCTTGAAGCAATACTTGAATTTACTAAGTAGAAATAGAGTTAAAATGTACGTTCAGTCACACCTTAAAATTTGTGAAGTAAATAAGTAGGAAAGATTTGCTAAGAAAAATGTAAATACACTGGCTATTGCTGTGTTTTAAGTTTACTAGTACTAATTTTCTAGTGGATTTTTAGTGTCAATTTAGTGTAGGAGCAACCTATCACAAGTAACTGGTACTATAGTTGTAGGTCGTGTTGATTCTATCAGCTGGTTGAATGAAGATTGGTGTGATGAAACCGTGGACTTCCTCGCTACACTCCACTTCGTCACTGCTAGTGGTGACGTCAACTCCACGTCCGACCCTTGATTACGTCAC
>JBAKBP010039074.1:0-15382 GCA_037953745.1 Lithodes maja
CCACAAAGGCTGGTAATAAATTTTTGTTAACCATCATGGATGTTGCCACTAGATACCCCGATGCATACCCCATGAAAAACGGCATGGCTAAGACGGTAGTCAGTAACTTGTTGTGGTACTTTTCAAGGTACGGGTACCCGGAGGAGATTCAGTCTGATCAGGGGTCCAATTTCACCTCCAATCTCTTTAAGCAAACAATGCAACAGCATGGAATACGGGCGGTGGTATCGTCAGCGTATCACCCTGAGAGCCAAGGGGTGCTTGAGCGGTGGCATGCCACCCTTAAAAGCATGCTCAGGTGTTATTGTGCTGATAACGGAAGAGATTGGGATCTTGGATTGCCGTATGTACTGTTTGCTGCTCGGGAAGTGCCTGGTGAGAGCCTGGGATTTAGTCCAAACGAGCTGATTTTTGGACACCGAGTCAGGGGCCCCCTTAATATGCTGCGGGAAATTTGGGAAGGAACTGTGCCGCCTTGTTCCTTGTTGAAGTATGTGTTTGAAAGCCGTGAGCGCATGCTTAAGAGTCTGGAGATGGCAGGTCGGAATTTAACAGGGTCACAAGCTTTAATGAAGGACAGGTATGATCGCAAAGTGAAGCTCCGGGAGTTCATTGTGGGACAGGAGGTGTTGATTTTGTTGCCTTTGGTGGGTAACCCCTTGTCGGCGAAGTATACTGGACCCTATAAAATTGTGGAGAAAATTTCGGACCTAGATTACCTTGTTGCCACTCCAGACAGGAGGAAGAAGAATCAGTTATGTCACGTGAACCTGATAAAAGAGTATGTGAGGCGCCCCTCTGAGCCTCTCACTGTCCCTGTGTTGGCTTGTTGCGGCCGTGGTGGAGAAGGAGAGGGGGACAGTCAAGCTTCAGAGGAGGATAGCTGGGATCACCATGTTTCAGCGGATCAGTGGGCGGGGAACTCGAGCCTAAGGGCTGACGAGGCTATAGCCCATTTGCCTGAGCCGCAATTTGAAGCTATCCGTCAGTTGCTCGGTTTATACCCCACTGTATTCGCTGAACATCCAGGCCTCACTACTCAGGCTATGCATGATGTTGACGTGGGGCACCATCTACCCTTTAAGTCAATCCCATACCGTGTGCCCCCCATAAAACTACCCGCTCTGAGGGATGAGTTGGAGTATATGCTCGGTAGAGGGTTGATAGAGAAAGGTACCGTTAAATGGACTTCCCCCGTAACACTGCAGCCTAAACCAGATGGCAAGGTACGCTTCTGTATTGATTTCCGTAGGCTAAACGGTTTGACTCCAACTAACCCATATCCTCTTCCTCGGGTTGATGATAGTGTTGATAAAATTGGTAATGCTCGGTTTTTGTCTAAAGTTGATTTAGTAAAAGGTTACTGGCAAGTACCTTTGTCCGAGCGCGCTAAAGAGGTATGTGGTTTTGTGGTGGACGGGAGTACTTACCGGTGTAATGTTATGCCCTACGGACTTAAGAATGCACCAGCAACGTTTCAGAACCTGATGAATGAAATTGTCAAGGACATTCCAAATTGCACCGTATACTTGGACGATGTAATCATTTATGATGACGACTTTGAGAGCCATTGTGAGCACCTGGAGACCTTGTTCCGGAAACTTAGTGAAGCAAGTCTGGTAGTAAATTTGGCAAAGTGTGACTTCGTAAAAGCCACTGTGCAGTACCTTGGGTTTGTAGTGGGAAGGGGACAGGTGTGCCCTCCTCAGAACAAGGTACAGGCTATCAATAAATTTCCGCACCCAACCACCAAGAAGCAGATCATGAGATTCTTGGGTATGATAGGCTACTACAGACGCTTTATAAAAGGTTACTCCACGGTGTTGGCACCTCTCACAGATTTGTTATCTAAAGACAAAAAGTTTTTGTGGGCGCCTGAGTGTGAAAAGGCTTTTAATTTAGTGAAGCATTTGCTGTGTACTCACCCGATACTCAGGGCCCCAGACTTTAACAGGCCTTTTCAGCTGGCAACAGATGCTAGTGGTGTAGGGGCTGGTGCCGTCTTGCTACAGACAGACAATGAAGGTGTGGAACACCCAGTAAGTTTCTTTTCTAAGAAGTTCAATGCTGCACAAAAGAACTATTCTACAATAGAAAAGGAATTACTGGCGATTGTGCTGTCACTCAGGCACTTCGAGGTGTATGTTCCAGCCTATGGCCCAGTCGTGGTTATCTACACTGATCATCACCCTTTGAGATTCCTAAATCAATTTCACAATCGCAATATGAGACTGACCCGGTGGTCATTGATGTTGCAGGAGTATAACCTGGACATCCGGCATATTGCGGGATGTGACAATGTGATTGCGGATTGTTTATCGAGGGTAGATGATCAGTCGTAGGCTATCACAGGTGTATGATCCCGAAGAGATTGACACACGGGTAGCCTCCTGCTTTGGTTTGAGTAGTATTTTGCGCTTGGTGCTTGTTGGCTCGCGGTTGTAGCCCAGCGTATTGGGTCGTAAAGCAGGATTGTTGAGCGTTTGGTATAGAAGAAAATAGGCTGCCCTTATAGTGCAGCCGGAAAAAAACATATTAAAATATAAAAATCATATAAAAACTCTTTCTTTTTGATGAAGATAATTGTATAAGTTTGTCATAGCCTATAAAGTTTGAGTAGTCCACGAACTATCAAACGGCTGAGCTGCTGTAAGCTCGCTCTGGGAGCATGATATTATGTCTTTTACTATTGTTGGGAGGAGTTATGAAATGTGATTTTTTTTTTTATAAGATGTGTTTTAGTGATAAACTCAGCGTTGTTTTAGTGCCATGCGGTCGCTGGGTGTGAGGGGTTTGATGGGGTTCTGTATATCAGATTTTAGCTCAGGGTTGAGCAAGTAAAATCTTGGGGGAGGTGTGACGCATGTCGAGTGTGAGCATGCTGTACAGAACGCCCAGTCAGGCCCCACTCTCGCTAGGATCGTCAGGGCAGGAACTTTGGCTGTAGTCTGTGTAGAGTTTCCTAACTTAGTTTATGTGGGCCGTTGTACTATAAGTATTATAAATATGTATTTTGTTTTCATCTGAGTCAACGAGTTCTATTTTATATCATTAGTTATAAGTATTGTGTGTGGGACTTATATGTAATGATGAGAGGAGAGAGAGAGAGATATTACGTAACGGGGATCAGTGAGTGCGCCACGCGGGCCGGTAGGCCTAATTCCCTCCTCCCTCCTCCCTTCCTCCCTCTCAGCGCGTGGGAACTCCTTTGTCGATCCCAGATTGAGAGAGAATATGACGTCATGATTGCCGGTGGGCGGTCCTTAAGTAGTTTGAGATATGCCGCTAGAGGGCCGAGTATAAAAAGAGAGGTTCGTGCCACCAGCCATCAGAACTCATCAGGCAAAGCGACCTCTCATATCCCTTGCAACTATCCATATTCTTCCGACTGATGTGAACTTTCTCTACTCTCTGAACAGCCTATCTTCTTCTCTTCTCGTCCCTGTTTAACCTCCATGACCCCTTTGGTGCAGATTTAGTCAGCCAAAGTATTATCGCTTGAGTTCTCACGAGATAAGTGCCTGTTAGATAGCCTATTTTGGAAGGGTCAACTAGAATAGGATTGATTGATGTTTGTTGCACTCGTATATGTATTTCCCTGTGTACTATTATTCATGTTCCTGTTTTCTGCTGGTTTAGGTAATGCTAGACTGGGATAGGGTTCCTCGAGTTGTGATTTCCTATGAGTGCTAGGTTGGTTGAACCAGCACAATTGCAACGGAGACGTGGGAAGCCTAGGGGGTCTTTTTGACTGTGTACCGTGGGAGTTTAGCACTGTGTTGCGAGTGAGGGCTTTTGCCTGTGCCACCCAACACTGTGCTATCTCATTTGCTTGACTTTGAGAGGATCGCCAGGAGAGAACCAGATACTAGTGATCTGGATCTCTCAAGAGAGCATCCCGTCAATTACCGTAATTTGGCCGCACAGTCTTAAGGACCTCGCTAGGCTACGAGCCGCTTGCTCAGCCATTGTCTCTTAACCTTAGATATCCCAGCTAGACTTTGCTCGACCAGCAGATACAGCATAGTATTGAAGCTTCTCCTTATGTATATTATTGTTTAAGCACTATTGATTTCATGTGTGGCACGCTTAGCTACTTCAGAGATTAGTGGCCCACGAGCACAATCTTAGTAGGCTATTGCCAGTGCATTGTCGGAGTACTTCTTCTTAATGTTTGCCATATCCTATTGCTTATTCTTATAATTCTTCTTATGTCAATTTAAAGCCTTTAATTACCAGTGAGTTATTCATTAAATTGCTGTTCAAAATCCGATACTTACTTCTTATGAGTATTCGAGAAGCATCTAACTTATCAGAAGATTCCTTGCTTGATGCTCGAGGACTATTGTTTAACGTAACGTAATAGTGCCGATCCGAAGTAGAGGGTGGAGGACTTCTTAAGTTCTTAGTTCAAGGGTGGATTACTTCGGCTTCGGCCAACACTATTCTTTAGTGTTGTAGTACTTTCTTCTTTGTTTGATTGTTGACCAGACTAGATAACTCCCGTCTTGTTATTAGTCTGTTGTGTGAAACGCTAGTACCAAGTTCTTGTATACCCCGTTATAGCAGATAGAACTCTGGAGGGTAGTGGCGTTTTTTGTTCGGCTGGCAGTACTCTGGGGTTGGGATCGTGTGTTTCCGTTGTGGCAGCGAGCCATACTCGAGTCCTGTGTAAGAGCCCTAGTGTACCCGAGTGCCCGGTCGTAACAGAGGGCACTAGGCATGTTGTTCGTGGAGACAGTGCATGGCAGTTGTTTGCTAGGCTATGGCAGTACTTTCGCATGTTTGTTGCTTCTCCAGGCCTGATGTACGGGGTGGAATCCGACATGCAGGCTGGAGATAGTGCAAGGCTCAGTTTAATTCCCTACCGTATAAATCCTGCTCGACAGCCTATGGTGCAAGCAGAGCTGGATTACGTGTGGACGAAGGATCTGAGGGATAAGGAATGTCGTGAGTGGTCGTTGCTTGTAACTTTGTCCGAGCGTGCTAAAGAGGTATGTGGTTTTGTTGTGGACGGGAGTACCTACCAGTGCAATGTTATGCCTGACGGACTTAAGAATGCACTAGCAACGTTTCAGAACCTGATGAATGAAAGTGAAAAGGACGATGATGCGCTGGGGCATTTCGAGGTCTATGTTCCAGCCTATGGTCCGGTCGTTGTAGTTTACCCAGATCATCACCCTCTCGAGATCTTGGACCAGTTTCACAATCGGAATATGAGGCTGACCAGGTGGTCACTAAGGTTATTGGTATATAACCTGGACATAAGCCATATTGCCGGTTGTGACAACGAGGTTGCATGTGGTCGTTCAGGGGTATATGATCCTGGGTAGATTGACACACGGGTAGCCTCCTGCTTTGGTTTGAGTAGTATTTTGCGCTTGGTGCTTGTTGGCTCGCGGTTGTAGCCCAGCGTATTGGGTCGTAAAGCAGGATTGTTGAGCGTTTGGTATAGAAGAAAATAGGCTGCCCTTATAGTGCAGCCGGAAAAAAACATATTAAAATATAAAAATCATATAAAAAACTCTTTCTTTTTGATATAGATAATTGTATAAGTTTGTCATAGCCTATAGTGTTTGAGTAGTCCACGAACTATCAAACGGCTGAGCTGCTGTAAGCTCGCTCTGGGAGCATGATATTATGTCTTTTACTATTGTTGGGAGGAGTTATGAAATGTGAATTTTTTTTTTATAAGATGTGTTTTAGTGATAAACTCAGCGTTGTTTTAGTACCATGCGGTCGCTGGGTGTGAGGGGTTTGATGGGGTTCTGTATATCAGATTTTAGCTCAGGGTTGAGCAAGTAAAATCTTGGGGGAGGTGTGACGCATGTCGAGTATGAGCATGCTGTACAGAACGCCCAGTCAGGCCCCACTCTCGCTAGGATCGTCAGGGCAGGAACTTTGGCTGTAGTCTGTGTAGAGTTTCCTAACTTAGTTTATGTGAGCCGTTGTACTATAAGTATTATAAATATGTATTTTGTTTTCATCTGAGTCAACGAGTTCTATTTTATATCATTAGTTATAAGTATTGTGTGTGGGACTTATATGTAATGATGAGAGGAGAGAGAGAGAGATATTACGTAACGGGGACCAGTGAGTGCGCCACGCGGGCAGATAGACCTAATTCCCTCCTCCCTCCTCCCTTCCTCCCTTTCAGCGCGTGGGAAGTTCTTTGTCGATCCCAGATTGAGAGAGAATATGACGTCATGATTGCCAGTGGGCGGTCCTTAAGTAGTTTGAGATATGCCGCTAGAGGGCCGAGTATAAAAAGAGAGGTTCTTGCCACCATTCTTCAGAACTCATCAGGCAAAGCGACTTCTCATATCCCTTGCAACTATCCATATTCTTCCGACTGATGTGAACTTTCTCTACTCTCTGAACAGCCTATCTTCTTCTCTTCTCGTCCCTGTTTAACCTCCATGACCCCTTTGGTGCAGATTTAGTCAGCCAAAGTATTATCGCTTGAGTTCTCACGAGATAAGTGCCTGTTAGATAGCCTATTTTTGGAAGGGTTAACTAGAATAGGATTGATTGATGTTTGTTGCACTCGTATATGCATTTCCCTGTGTGCGATTATTCATGTTCCTGTTTTCTGCTGGTTTAGGCAATGCTAGACTGGGATAGGGTTTCTGAGTTGTGATTTCCTATGAGTACTAGGTTGCGGTTGAACCAGTACAATTGCAACGGAGACGTGGAACGCCTAGGTGGTCTTTCTGACTGTGTACCGTGGGAGTTTAGCACTGTGTTGCGAGTGAGGGCTTTTGCCTGTGCCACCCAACACTGTGCTATCTCATTTGCTTGACTTTGAGAGGATCGCCAGGAGAGAACCAGATACTAGTGATCTGGATCTCTCAAGAGAGCATTCCGTCAATTACCGTAATTTGGCCGCACAGTCTTAAGGACCTCGCTAGGCTACGAGCCGCTTGCTCAGCCATTGTCTCTTAACCTTAGATATCCCAGCTAGACTTTGCTCGACCAGCAGATACAGTATAGTATTGAAGCTTCTCCTTATGTATATTATTGTTTAAGCATTATTGATTTCATGTGTGGCACGCTTAGCTGCTTCAGAGATTAGTGGCCCACGAGCACAATCTTAGTAGGCTATTGCTAGTGCATTGTCGGAGTACTTCTTCTTAATGTTTGCCATATCCTATTGCTTATTCTTATAATTCTTCTTATGTCAATTTAAAGCCTTTAATTACCAGTGAGTTATTCATTAAATTGCTGTTCAAAATCCGATACTTACTTCTTATGAGTATTCGAGAAGCATCTAACTTATCAGAAGATTCCTTGCTTGATGCTCGAGGACTATTGTTTAACGTAACGTAATAGTGCCGATCCGAAGTAGAGGGTGGAGGACTTCTTAAGTTCTTAGTTCAAGGGTGGATTACTTCGGCTTCGGCCAACACTATTCTTTAGTGTTGTAGTACTTAGTTCTTTGTTTGATTGTTGACCAGACTAGATAACTCCCGTCTTGCTATTAGTCTGTTGTGTGAAACGCTAGTACCGAGTTCTTGTATACCCCGTTATAGCAGATAGAACTCTGGAGGGTAGTGGCGTTTTTTGTTCGGCTGGCAGTACTCTGGGGTTGGGATCGTGTGTTTCCGTTGTGGCAGCGAGCCATACTCGAGTCCTGTGTAAGAGCCCTAGTGTACCCGAGTGCCCGGTCGTAACAGTGTACAAAATGGCTCCGCTAACTGACACAAAGATTATTTTGGAGCACACAAGAAATCTAAGATACACTGTGGGATTCCATCCGCCTGCGCTACTGGCATGGAAAACCAATGATGATCATCCGACAGGAGTTGATGGCTACTCTTATTGTAATAGTGCTGGTAAACAGCTGGGCCTCCTGCTCCCACCCAGTCCATGGCCCCCACCTACGCCCTCCATATGCAATACCGGCAATCCAGATCAATTGTCCCGGCGTGGATGTGATTTTAACTGAGGGGTAAGCCCTTGCAGTAACTTGATATCATTTAGACCATCCGACTTTGACCAATCCGAATACAATTTAACAGAAGAAGCGGGTGGTAGGGCAGGGGACTGGGAGTAAACAAAATACACAGGATTATATAAATTAGGAATCGCTTTGATTGCAACATCAAGAATGTCACCAGCTTGTTCTTGGCGCGTAGTTTATTGGCCTTACTCATTTCAACACACCAATGTTCCGGCACAGGGATCTCACCCGCGTCCGTAGGCTGCGCGACCTCAGGGCTAGTGGGCTTCACGACTAACCATGACCTATCTTGACCGTATAATATCCATTAAAAGATTTAACTTCGATGGCAACAATGTCGGCGTAACGGTAGTGACAGTAGTCGCTTCAGTAACAATAGGGGTGAATGGAGGGAAAACTTGTGGAAGCACTTGCACTTGGCCAGAGGTCGCGCCACCGGGGCCAAGGGAGTGGAAACCTTGGCCTTCCTTTCCTCGTTAACACTT
Source organism: Lithodes maja (assembly GCA_037953745.1). NCBI lineage: Eukaryota > Metazoa > Arthropoda > Malacostraca > Decapoda > Lithodidae > Lithodes > Lithodes maja. Next base: position 8,449 of record JBAKBP010039074.1, read on the forward strand.
TTAACAAATTCTACCCAATCTGTAAATTGTTCATGCGTCACAAAAACTACATCTTGGTCAGTCATAGACGGAGGACGAGAGGCTTCAGATTCCTGCATTCCTTCCAGTAGAGGAGAGTGTCATTGGCCAGACGGCATATCCTCTGATTCATCCACAGTTGTTGTTGTTGTTGTTGTTCCCTAAGCTGCCTGGCCGAACAGCCCCGAGTCCCCAAGGAAGGCCATGGCCACGGTCGGGCTTTCCCACAGAGCTCTCAAAGAGTGTAAATTGTGTTGTTGGTGTAAATGGTTGTGTGAAATGCAGTCTTCTATGATGTGTTTAATGGTATGGGGTGCTGTGTTACAACCCGGACAGGTGTCGACGACGGAGTCATCCAGTCTCTTCTGATAGCTCAGAAGAGCCGGATGGTGCCCGCATCTCAGCCTGGCCAGGTGGACTCTGTCCTCGCGAGGAAAGGAGGATTCAGAAGGATGGATTTCGGGAGGTCGTGCTTGCAGCTGCGTGTTGTCTATGAGTGAGTGGATGGAACGGCGAGTGATATGAGTATAGATGTGCTTCCGGAAGTTGGTTTGGGGTGGGCAGGGAGGGAGAGAAGACAGTATTTGTGTGTGATAGCGTGTGCTGGGTGTTGTTTTGATATTTCTTGGTGTCTGTGGGTGTGTAGCCATGTAGTGTAGTGGGTGGTGTTGATTCGTGGAGGCTGCTGCTAGGAATTGTGTGCCTCTCATGTCTAGATGATCTTTGACTTTGAGGACTTTGGTTTCTTGATGTAGGTGATCTGTGGGTGTCGTAGCTGTGCATCCTGTGATGATATTCAGGGCTTTATGTTGAATAGTCTGTAAGGTCTTATGATGTGTTTCAGCTAGGTTAGAGGCCCAGGCCGGGCTTGCATATTCCATAACTGATCTTATGTATTGTTTGTAGACTGTGGTGGTGGTTTCTTTGTTGTGTCCAAATTTCGTGTGGGCAAGTGATCTGAGGGCATTAAGTCTGGGTGCCAGTTTCTTTTTCGTGTTTGTGGTGTGCTGTTTGAATGTCATATGGGTGTCGTATGTTACTCCTAGGAATTTGTGTGTGTGTGTGTGTGTTCGGGGTGTGTTGTTTATGTTGAGTCCCGGGACGTAATCGTGCTTTCCTGTCCAGCTTGTGAGGAGGGTTGCAGTGGATTTAGCTGGGGCTAAATTGAGTCTGTTCGTAGTGCACCATTCATGTAATGTGTCGAGATAGTCTTGAAGGAGTCTTGTTGCTGTGTCTGGGTTTTGGTGCGTGCTTGTGAGTGTTATGTCATCTGCGTAGGAGGCTATTGTTATTTGGGGTAAATTTGGTGTATTTATATCATGCATGTATAGATTAAAGAGTGCGGGCGACAGGACGGATCCTTGTGGGACTCCGTTTGGGAAATTTCTAATGCTAGATGACTGACCGGCAAAAGATACGTGTGCACATCTGCCTACTAAGAAGTTGGCCAGCCATCTTTTTGTGTTGTTGTGCATGTTTGTGTTATAGATTTTGTTTGTTCGGTTGTGGCGGGGGATGGCATCGAAGGCTTTACTAATGTCGAGTGTGGCAAGTACTGATCTGTGTGGTGGTCTAGCTGAGTTGATGCCGTCAAAAGCTCTTTGTGTAAGGTCTGTAAGAAGAGTATTTGTGGAGTGCAATGGCCTGAAGCCATGTTGTGTTGGAGAAAGGGGTAAGTCAGGTGTCATCAGTTGTAGTACAAGGCGATCTATGACGTTGGAGGGGGTGCAAAGGAGTGTACTAGGGCGGTGTAAGGAGGGTAGCGTGGGGTCTTTGTTAGGTTTGGGGAATGTGATGATGATACCATGCTTCCAGATGTCTGGTATTGTGTTGTGTGAGTAGCTGTAGTTTGATATCCACAGTTTGTTCAAAAAGCGGAGTGACACCCGGCATCCTGGCTGAGGGGGCTGGTGAGGCCTCTCAATGGGCCTCCTCAGATCGGGTGGCTATGTCACTTGGCGCAGGCTCAGAACCTCCAGGCAACGGCTCTTGTTCATTCCAAAGATCAGGTATTGGAGAATGGTCCATCGTGGAGTGACCAAGCTGCTCAGTCGTAGACGATTCCTGTGATGCCTCCTGTGTATCTGTGAGAGGTGTGACATGCCAGCGATCTTCCCACAAACTGGAAGTATGATGGGAGACTCCTGTGGTGCCACATGATGGGGATCATATAAGGCTTCTTGCGGATGGACGGAGAAACTTACACCATCCTAGGTGACGCTGGAGGGCCGAAAACACTGCCCTCAGCGGAAGGAGTAGAAGTGCTATCGTAAATACGATAGGCTATGACTCTTTTGTGATCTCGTATGTCTCTGTGACGTCATGATCGCTCCTACAGCACGACATAGGTCGAGTAGATCGTATATTATAAGATTGTAAATAAGTTAAGTTATAAAAGGCCTAATATGCTATTAAGCAATATTGGCATGGTCTTATGTAGTATACAGTATATGAATTTATCGTATATATTAATATAATTTATCGTATAGAGCAACCTAGATGCGGTACGATAATTTGGGCTCCTGGCGTTTTGCCAAGGCAGCAAGGTGTGCCTTCGAGGAACGGCAGAGCCTTCACGAACACCAACCAGTTAACATCTAATTTTCCGCCCTCAGTTGATCGTGCTTTTGTGCCTCTAATCACAATACACATACAGCAATACACTCAGCTACACCATCACGACGCTCTCATCGACGCCATGACTGACTGACAGATAAGCATAATATTCATGTCCATTCCCATGTAATAATTTATTCTTTCTTTAACTTGACTCGTGTCTCGGGACCGAAGTCTCGATCCCCATTGTCCACCACCATATTGGGTAAACGTTCTCCCTTGCCTCATTGCCACGTGGAACTATTGGTGAGTTAAATCCTGGCTAATATTAACCCTTATAACCTTACCCTATATATAAATGTATTATGTGAGACCTTTGGATATAAATTAGCTTGTTTCAGATTGAATTCAATTTAGATATGGAGTAGTTTTCATTTAGATTGATTTATTTGATTCATTATAGCTTAGTTATATTTAACTTCCATTGATAGTTTACCACATTGGTGCCCAGACCCGGGATTTAGCTACCAGTAGGGGATTTTCTTAGGCAATGAGCAAGGGATTAGCCCAGGGATGCAGGAGCAAGGACCCCGGAGGGGTGGGGCTTGGCTATCTTCCTGTACCTCGGGCGCCGGTACCTCAGCGAATAGCCATAGTAGGGCATTCATATGCCACTAGGCTAAGAGCAGCCGACGGAGGAACTGAGTCGTATCGGGCGTCGGAGGGGGATAGGACATTCAAGCTGTCCTACTTCGGGGTACCGGGAGCAACCGTTGACACCCTGAGAGCCTCCCCACAGTTGGGGCAGGTGGTTCGGTATAGGCCGCATATGATCTTTTTGTTTTTGGGCAGCAATGATATACGCCCCGGTACAGTACCCAGCGAGTTAGCTGACGCTATCAAAGAGGTGGCGCTGGATCTGGAGCATGAGTCTGGGGGGAGCTGTAGGATTGTGGCAATTGAGAGCCGGACGAGAGTCCGAGGGTTGTCAGCGGCGGAGTACCAAGCCATTATAAACTCTGTTAACCGCGCCCTGAGGTGTCGGTTAGTAGAGACGAGGCACCGCTCCAAACTTCCATTCAGTCTTTAGGAGATATTCGGACAGCCTTATTAGAGGCAGTTCGAGCAAGGCAGGATCTGAGGATGTTCTTAGTGAAGAAACTTCCTGACCGTATTGCAAGCCAAGTAGTTCTGTCTCCAGTTCTAACTCCTTCTTTGATTTCCCCAGCAGTTTGAAAGACTGTTTTCAATATGGCACAAGCATTCAAACAAAGTCCCTCTCAACCTAAGAAGCCTACCTTCACTTTCCCTAAGCCCAAACCAGTTTCGAAAGCTCAAGCTAGTGGGTCTAAGCCTTTTCATCAGCCAAAGTCCCCTTCCACCCAGGGTCAGGCTCAATTCAGGTATCAACAGGGTAAATTCTCAGGTAAAGGCCACAGGTTTCACCAACGACCAGGTCAGGGCCCACCTCCAGCCAAACCCGGCCAGTCGTCCAAGGGTACACCACCACCAGCAATAAACTAAGGTCTCTCTCACTCCCGGGGCCAGTCAAAGGCGTGTTGGAACAGAGGGTGGTCCAGCCGGCGAACCCCAGTCTGCTAACTGGGTCATTCCGGGCGTGTCATCAAGCATGGCCATTAACCTCTGAACTGCGCATGGGGGTAATTAGAAACGTCTGCCTGTGCGCATGTATTTGAGCTGTTTCCATCACTAAAATATTCATTTTACCATAAATAGCATTAATACTTATCCATATGCGCCTATTATAGGTTGATTATAAAGGTATTAACCTGTTACAACAATAAAACGAGTGAAAACAGCGTTTGGATGGTCAAAATCGGCGATACAGGGCGGGAGTTGCATAATGTATGGGTGAGGCAACCTGCTTTCCCGCCAATTTCCCCCAAGGCCACTGAGACACTGTCGATCGATACTCTCTCTCTCTCTCTTGCACTCGCTTGCTAACAGTGATGACAATGCCCTGCTTGCAACTCGCTAATGTTAGCACGAAAATATACCTCAGAATAAGGGAATAACAGGGAAAATAGGTGATAACTGAAGGAGAGGAGGAAAGTGGGGAAGGAGGGGAGGTAGAGGACTGATATTTTGCATGGCCCAAGGGCAAACAAAAAATAAAAAAATAAAAAAATATAAATAATTTTTTTTTTTTTTTTATGTTTAACATTTTTTTTTTCTCTGACTCTTAAGAGCCTTCCCGCAGCCCGACGGGGGAACTCTTAAGAGTCTTCCCGCAGTTCCCTGGTTAAAAACATGGGCGAGGACTGTGGTACGCAAAGGCATCACTTGGCAGTGGCTCCGGCGACCTCGCTTACGTCAGCCGACAAAGGCCAATCATGTTTCTTTAGAGGTGGAGTCACTAGTTCAGGAGATGATTACCAAGAGTGTCATTATCCCAGTCCCCCCGACTTACCCGGTGTTTACATCCAAACTATTTCTAGTACCAAAAAGGGACAGTATTCAGATGAGACCGGTCGTAGACCTGTCTTATTTGAATCTCCACATTCACAACGTGTCCTTCAAGATGCTGACAGTGAATCAAATCAGGCTAACACTTCTGCCGGGAGGGTGGATGTGTTCATTAGACCTGACAGACGCGTATTGGCACGTCCCGGTAAACAAGAGATTTAAAAAAAAATCTGGCGTTAAGAATAATGCATCAGACTTATGTCTTTCAAAGGATGCCGTTTGGATTGAACCTAGCGCCACGCATATTCACAAAATTAGTCCAGCAAGCCCTGATGCCCATTTTAGAACAGGGGATCAGGATCTTTTGGTATCTGGACGACTGGCTGGTGGTGGCAGAGACAGAAAAGTTATGCAACACTCATGTCAATATTACGTTAAACCATGTCAAATCTCTAGGATTCAAGGTCAACTTAGTAAAGTCAAAACCTTGTTCCCTCACAAGTAATTCAGTGGATAGGGCTGGTCTGGGACACAGCATCTCTCACTCTGAGTCAGAGTGTGGACAATCGAAACAGATTTCGCAATTTTTTTTTATGTTTCTCCACAGTCTGACTACGACACGGAGACTCTGGGAATCTCTAGTCGGTTCTCTCAACTGGGTTCAACTAACTGTGAAGTTGGGCCGGTTGAAATTCAAACGTTTAATTTTGGAGGGCAACAAATATTTCCCACTATTACCGGCGGGAACATTATGGCCTATCCCAACATTAATACACAGCTTACTAGCGGTCTGGGCGAAGAGGGAAATGTTGCACTCAGTCATGCCATGGACCTCTCCTCCGCCGACGGTATGGGTGGACACGGATGCGTCAGGGACGATAGGATGGGGCTTTCAGTCAAACCTCGGGCATCAGGGTCAAGGGCTTTGGTCCCATTCAGAAACATAGAGACCTCGCTGACTTTTGCAAGTGGCTAACGCCGTAGGGTAGAAACATGACGGATAAATTTATGAATCAGTACACACAATCTACCAAGAGGCAATATTAATCTCATTGGCAGTCCTTTACTTCTTGGATAGTTAGAACAGAACAGACAGTACCTTCGGTGGCATTAGTTTTTAATTATTTAAACTATTTGTTTGAACAGAAACGTCTATCTGTAGTGACTCTAAAAAATCACTTAACAGCTATCAGGGTGCCATTCTTTGACCTTACAGGTCTAACCATACCACAAGCGGAAGAAACAGGTTTCATGAGAGCATGCTTCAAACTCCGCCCACCTCCCCGTCAGCTCATGCCTACCTGGTCTCTTGACAAAGCGTTATCTTTGCTTCATTCCCGTCTGTATCAGAATACGGCAGATTTTGAATTGCTATTAAAAAAGGCTGTGTTCCTTATGGCTTTGGCAACTGGTAACAGGGTGTCTGAGCTGGCGGTGATGAGCAACACCCCTAATTGCATAAGGTTTGGTAGACTAAATGATTGCATTCATATTGCACCTTCCCCAGGGTTCATCGCCAAGAATGAACATAGTGAACATGTTTTCTCAGAGTTCACAGTACCAGCGTTCAAACGGGGTAAAGTGCACCATAATTTGTGTCCTGTACAAGCTTTAACCAAATATATGAGAGTGGCACCTCTTAACCAACAAGGTGCTTTATGGGTATCGAGTACAGGTAAAAGATTAATGAAACGTAAAATGGCTTCTCTGCTAGTAGAAGTCATTAACTCTCCCAGACATATATGACTCGATCGCGTCATATGGCAGAGTGAACCAAAAAACACATATGACGCGATCGCGTCATATGGACTTATTATATTGCTAGAAAATAAGTTTATGACGCAATTGAGCCGGTTTTTTGGCTGGTAAGTCCGATAAGTTAGATGTACATGTGGAAACATCTAGCAAACCCCTAGCGTCCCTGTGAGGGCCC